>VDFB02019111.1:0-41018 GCA_007258455.2 Sequoia sempervirens | reverse complement strand
CTCGCTTCTGCATTGTGGGGGGGATTTTTTGAAGCTATCAGGGTTGTGGTGGTGGGGTTTTTTCTTTTCTGGAGGCCTTCTTGCTGCCGTTTGGGTGGCTTGTGGGTGGAAGGGTTTTGATCCTTCCCTTGGGGTCTTTTCTTTTTTTCCATTTCTTGCATAAGTGTCCTGGGGGTTTGCATGCCTGCTAGGGATCTTGTTTTTTGCTATGCAGGGTGGGGAAACATTTGGGGCTAGCCCCAAATTGGATTTCCAATCAACATTTGGTTCGAAGCCTTCGGCGCATGGAGTGAATGTTTTTGATAATATGTTGTTTTCTTCAGAGATGGAGATGAATGATCTAGGATCGATTAGTGGTTCCCGAATAACAAAGATTAATGGGTGTTTGGAAAGATGCAAAGAGCGACCGAAGTTGATTATCCCAATGGAAATGCTTGCAGATGATATTGAATACTATTCAAGGCACTCTTTTTATTGCAAGTTCATGGGTTTGAGAGTCTCACTGCAATTTTTAGAATCCTGGGCTCAGCGGACTTGGATGTCGGAGGGGGAGATGAAGATTAGGCTCCTTGCGAACAACTTTTTTATGGTCTCTTTTGATTGCATGGCAGATCGGAATAAGGTCTTCGAGGGTGGCCCCTATTTTTATAACCAGGTGGGTTTGTTTATCAAGCCATGGCATGTTGGCTTCAACCCAACTGAGGCAATACCGAGTCGGATTCCAGTTTGGGTTCGGTTGCCGTGGTTTCCAGTTGAGTGTTGGCGGGATGACGTGTTGCATTTGGTGGCTTCAATGCTCGGTAAACCTATTGGGTCTTCACAACAGACGCAGTACAAAAAGGTAATGACTTTTGCTCGTATCTGTGTAGAAATTGATTTAAGCAAGCCACTACCAGATTCTGTTGAAGTGAGTGCTGGATCATATACTTGGGTTCAACAGCTAGATTACGAAACCCTACCTTTTCGGTGTCGTCTTTGTCATGAATATGGTCACTTGCAGCGTAGGTGCCCTAGGGCTAAGCCTGTGGGGCCCCAACCTTCTCAGCCTTCTCGTAATCCTCCTAGGACTGATAATGGTAAGGAGCCTATTCCGGGTGATGGTAATGGAGATGATGGTTATGTCCCTGTTAAGGCTCGCAATAGGAATCGGGGCCAGAAGCGGACCTTGAGGGAGAGGCAGGATGATGAAACTTTTAATAGGTTTGAGGTGCTGGATGATCTCAGCCAAGAGGAAGTGAATCCGGGGTTGCTGAACTTGGATCAGGGAACTTTGGGTACAGGACAGGATGGGCCACCATTGGAGGCCATGCAGGATGTGCAGGAGATTGGGGTTGGGCAGATGGATACGGATCAACAATTGATTGTCCAGACTGAACAAGAATCTTCTATTGGAGCTTCGAAGAGTGGTGGAGGTGGCTCCCCATTGCCCCTGAAAGGTGGCAAGGATGTGGGGAAGAGCTCTTTGGCCTCCTCTCGTTTAGGTATTCAGCAAAATTAACTGAAGAAAGGGGTTGGTGACAGGACTTCCAAGCTGGGAAGGAAAAAGGATATGGAGAAGATTAAATTAACTGGGGAAACTTTGGTGGAGTCAGGGTCAGTCAAGACTCTTGATTCACATTTTTCATGCCCCCAGAAATGATTGTTCTCTCATGGAATGTAAGGGGCTTGAACAGTGGCCCTCGACAAAAAGCTGTTCATGATTTGGTTAGGAATCA
Source organism: Sequoia sempervirens (assembly GCA_007258455.2). Taxonomy (NCBI): domain Eukaryota; kingdom Viridiplantae; phylum Streptophyta; class Pinopsida; order Cupressales; family Cupressaceae; genus Sequoia; species Sequoia sempervirens. The sequence continues at coordinate 39,303 of VDFB02019111.1, read as the reverse complement.
TTCTCCAGATGTTCTTTTTCTTCAGGAGACTAAATTATCTGTAGATAATATGTTGGCCATGGCTCCTAAGCTGTGGAAATATGGTGAATGCCAGTGTGTGGGGGCTCTTGGTGCTTCTGGAGGGGTGGCTTGCTTTTGGAACCCTCAGAAGATTTTCCCCCTATGGTGGATGTCCTCTCGATCCTCTATATCCCTTGTCGCCTCTTGGTATGAGACTGGTGAGTGTATTCTCCTCTCTAATGTGTATGCTCCTATTGAGTTTCTGGGTAAACAACTTCTATGGTCCCATCTTCGGTTTGTTCGTAGCTTAGCTCCTTACCATCCGTGGGTTATGGCTGGCGATTTTAATGCTATTGTGGAATTGTCTGAGAAAAGAGGTGGAATTCCTAGGTTGGAGCCTTCTGCTCTGTTATTCAGAGATAGCATTTCTGAATTAAATCTTATTGATGTTCTACCTAGTAATGGTCGCTTCACTTGGAATAATAGTAGAATTGGTGAGAGTTGTGTTGCTGAGAGGCTAGATCGTTTCTTGGTTTCCTGTTATTGGGTTGGAAACTTATGGTCCACTCAATCTGAAATTCTTGATTGGAGAGGTTCTGATCATTGGCCTATTAAGCTTAGTATTATCTCTGCACGGGGGCCTCGGTCTCCCTCATTCAAGTTCCAGCTTATGTGGTTACGGGATCCCACTCTTCATGATTATGTGGCTGAGTGGTGGCGTATTGGTAGACCAACTTTTGGTACGGCAATGTACACATTCTCCAAGCTTCTTCAGTTTGTCAAATATCAGCTTAAAAGGTGGAATCGGCGATGTTTTGGTAATATCTTTCATGCTAAGGTTGCCGCACAAGAGGAGTTGAATAATATTACGCGGTTGATTCGTGAGAATGGGGCCTCTGAGGATCTTCTAAGGGAGGAGGCTAAGACTTTGAAAGTGGTTGAGGAATTTGAATTGCGGGAAGAAATCTATTGGAAGCAAAAGGCCCGAGTTGAATGGTTACAAGAAGGTGATAAAAACACCGCCTTCTTCTTCAATTCTGTGAAGGATAGGAGGCATGGTAATTCCATTCCTTTTCTGGTGAATGATAGGGGTGAACGTCTTGCCTCGTTTCAAGAAATCTCTGCTGAGGCATCTCAGTATTTTGCTACTTTATTTAGGGAGGATTCACAAGGGGGCTCTGTTGAGGAAGCACAGGTTCTTTCTTGTATTCCTCAGTTGGTCTCTAGGGAGGCGAATGAGTATTTGATGAAAGATATCTCTCTTGATGAGCTGGAGGGAATTGTGTTTCAGATGAAGAAGGGTAAAGCTCCTGGTCCCGATGGTTTCCCGATTGAATTTTTTCAGGAATTCTGGGATATCATAAAGTTGGATCTTCTGGCTGTTGTCCTTGAGTCCCAAAGGAATAAACAGATGCTTCGTGCTCTGGACTCCACCTTCCTTGCTCTCATACCCAAGTGTGAAGGGGCTGATAGGTTATCTCAGTTCCGGCCTATCTCTCTTTGCAATGTGGCTTATAAAATCATCTCAAAGTTATTGGCTGAGAGACTAAAGAAGTGGCTTAAAGTGCTGATTTCGGAGGAACAGAATGGATTTGTGGCAGGTCGGCAGATTCTTGATGGGGTTGTCATTGCTAAAGAGACCATCCACTCCATGGACAACTCCAATGAGAAGGCTATGTTCATTAAACTGGATATGGCTAAGGCTTATGATAGGGTTAGATGGTCTTTTTTGCAGAAGATCCTTGTTGCTTTTGGTTTTGGTGAGGAGTGGATCCAATGGGTCATGAGCTGTGTCACGTCTGTTTCCTTCTTAGTTTTGATAAATGGAGATCATTCTGAACTTTTTGGTGCCTCTAGGGGTTTGCGCCAAGGGGATCCTCTTTCTCCGTATCTTTTTCTGCTTCTTGTGGAAGGCCTTGGTCGTTTGTTGAAAAGAAGGGTGGAGCTTGGCATCATTCAAGGTTGGCGATGGGGTGGAGACTTGCCTCCGCAATCTCATTTGCAGTTTGTTGATGATACTGCCCTGATGGGGATGGCTACTGTTAGGGAAGCTACTAACTTGAGGCAGGTGTTGGACATATATCTTGTTGCTTCAGGACAATTGATTAATGAGGAGAAGTCTTCCATATTCTTCTTCAACACACCGAGCCCCATACAGAGAAGAATTGCTAATATCTTAAGGTTTCAGATAGGGGTTCTCCCTTTGACTTATCTGGGTTTCCCAATTTCTGTTCGCCATCTTCCCAAGGGTTCTTGGCAGAATATTATTGATAAGCTCCGTGCAAAAGTTAATCATTGGACCCACAGATGGTTGTCTTTTGCGGGGCGGGTTCAGCTTCTCAAGTCGGTGGTGCAGGCTCTCCCTACCTACAGATGTATGCTTCAGGTGGCTCCGATGGGTTTTCTGAGGGAGTTGGATTCTCTTGAAAGGCAGTTCTTATGGGCGGGAGTTTGGCTTCTTCCAAGTGGAGCCTGGTTAGGTGGGATGTTGTGTGCAGCCCAAAGCAATTTGGTGGTCTTGGTCTTCGACAGTCTGCATTATCTGGAGTGGCTGTGGCTGCTAAGCTATTTTGGAGATGGTGTGTGGAATAGGATCAGCTGTGGGCCAGGATATTATCTCATAAGTATTTCCCGGGGATTCCACGGCAGGATCTCCCTCGTTACCCTCTTGAGGGGAAAGGTTCAGTGATTTGGAGTACTCTTCAGAAGGGTGCAAAGCTTATTAAGGAAGGTTTATTTTGGATCTGTAGACGGGGAACTGAAGCTCTCTTCTGGTCAGATTCTTGGGATGGATTCCCTCCACTTACTTCTCAGTTCCCCAATCTACTTCCTTTGTGCCAAAGATTTCTCGAGGCTGGCTGGGCTAGGGTGAGTGACTTCAAGTCTGTTGCTTCTTTTGGTCAGTTGGAGGTAGCTCATTGGAAGGATCCCACAGAGTGGCTAGATTTGGGACTTGCGGAAGAAAGTGCTGAGCTTCACAAGATTCTTCATAGTAGGAGTTGTAGTTCTCTTCTAGAAGAAGATATTCTTGCTTGGACCCATAATCCTAAGGGGGTTTACTCTGTTGCTTCTGGTTATCAGGTGTTATTGGCTCAGAAGCTAACTGGGGCAGAGGTTCATTGGTGGAAAAGGGTGTGGAATAAACTCTCGTGGCCTAAATGCAACTGCTTTGTTTGGACTTTGGCTTGGAATAGGTGCTTGACCTGGGATAACATTCGTAAACGGGGATTTCAAGGACCTTCAATTTGTGTTTTGTGTGGGGGAGCGGAAGAGGATTCTTCGCATTTGTTCTTCTGGTGCCCCTTTGTTGTGCAGCTTTGGCATTGGTGGTGGGAGGTGTGGAAGCTTCCTTGTATTCATGCGTGCTCTTTGGTTGAATTTGGGATAGTATGGGAAGACCTCCTTCTATGGCTTCCTTTTTGCAGGAAGTTTGGTTCGCGGGCCCTACCTTTCTGCTTTGGCAGATTTGGCTGGAGCGGAACTGCTGAATTTTTCGTGATCAGAAGTTGGTGGGTCGGCAAGTTTGGATGCGTATGCTAGGAATGGTGCAGGAGTCAGTTTTAGCTAAATGTGATGTGGTTTTCCCCTTGGAGAGAGGTGATGCTGAGTTGGTGGCCAGACTGGGTCTTCAAGAAATTCATTCATCTTTTGTCAGTTCCAAGAACTATAGGCATGGGAAAAAGAGGGTTCAATGGGTTGGAAGGTGGTTACCTCCTCCCAATGGATTTTTAAAGATCAATAGTGATGGTTCTTCTAGGGGAAATCCTGGGCCTGCTGGAATTGGTGGGGTTGGCAGGGACTCAGTTGGGTCGGTGATTTTTCTGTTCTCTATACATGAGGGGGTGAAGACTGTTAACTTCATGGAGGGTCTGGCAATTCTTCATGCTATTGAGAGGGCCCTTGCTTTGGGATGGAGAAAGGTTATATGTGAAGCTGATTCACAGATTTTGATTAATCTCTTGAATGAGCGAAAGATATCTGATATAAATTGGCAGTTGGCTTCGGTGGTTCAACGGATTCTTCAAGTTAGTTCTCGGATGGAGGAGGCATCCTTTGTTCACATCCCAAGGGAGTGGAATCGTGCTGCTGACTGCTTGGCCAAATGGGCCTCTGAGCAAGATAGTGGTTGGAAGGTTGAGGATTGGGATCAAGTTAACCCTGAGCTGCATCTGGATTTAGACCGGTTCTTGGAAGAGGATAGGAGGATACATGGGGATAGTTGATTTTGTTTTATGTTGTGGGGTTTTCGCCTTGTTTTCTGGGGCTGGGTCCCTTGGTTATTATTGTAATGCTCTTTTCTGATTTCTAATAAAGTTTTTACCCCTTTGTTTTAAAAAAAAAACTAATTTTCTTCTAAGTAAAGGGAATATACCCATGGAATATTCGTTATCCTTTTTGCACAATTAAAATTTTGTTTTAATTTGTAAAATAGTTTTTTTCCTCACCCAAAAAGGAATATTCCCTCTCCTCCAATCAACTCACTTGGCTTCAAATGCAAGTTAACCCTTTAACCTCTTTAGCAAGTTACCTTTGACTTGTGTGAGTAGGTCAAAAGTGTGTTTGTTTGAGGCAAGTGTGGACCTTTGATTAACTTTCATCATGCATTCTCATTCATTGATGAGGATCCATGATCCATGTCTCTCATCCCTTTCATCTTGAACCATTGATTAAGCTTTTTTATCTCAACCATTCATTTCTCATTTGTTTTTTTATAAATAGATCACTATTTGGAGAAAAATGGATCCATCTTTTATTGCAAACTTATGTTGTTGAATTTACTCACATACACACTCATCTTTTATTCACTTTTTAGCTTGTTTTAGTTCATTTTAATTGCATAATAGCTTAGAGCATCCATTAATGGCTTCCATGCATCCATCTTAGTTTGTAAATAAATTAGAGTTTTCATCTTCTAGCATAATTTTAGCATAGATTAGCTTAGCAATAGCATAATTAGATCATTTGTAGCATAAAATTATGGTAACTTAGTTTGCATCATGTTCATTTTAGCATAAATTAGGTTTTCATACATCAAACACCATGGTTTCATCGATTCTAAACAAGTTCACTAATCACAAGATTGGGAAAGGGTTGTCGTTCCACATAAACACGACACCAATTCCACAACAAGATAAGTTTCAGATGGATTAGAATAGATTTTTTGAAAGATTTCATGATTTAGTATGTTAGGTTTGGATAAATGTTTAGTTTCAATTTCATTTGATTGATCTTGTTGAGATTCAAGTATTTTGTGGCTTTGTTATGCTTCGATTCTTCATGGATCAAGCGTAATTCGGCCCATACTAGTATTTTTTCATCACAATATCAATAAACATAATAATTTTAGTGGGAGGTTTGGGCGGGTGTCACTCCACAAGCAACTTGTGGACGTGGTAGACACATCGGCCAGCGACATGGAAAAGGGCATGTGACTCTCGCCGACGCTTCTGGAGGCTTCTATGGGAGGATGATTTCATCATTTACTTGCTCATGTGAGCAATTGTTTCAAGTCTTGTCACCAACTTTCTACACTTCTACAACTCACCACCCAATCATCATTTATGGTTATGGGTTGGTATCCCTAGGTCATTAAGTGTTGGTTTATTGTTGTCTCCTCTAGCTTTTGTGGGAAGGTGTGGATGGTTATGGGATGTTTTATTCTCCTGGTCTCAGAATCAGAGTTGGAGATGGGAGAAATGGTTACTCCCATTCAGGTAAGGAGCTCAAAATGACAAGCGACCTTTCTTGGCCCAATCTCCTTGCTCTGCCTCAAGTAGGTAATTCGCCGCCCAAACTACTTAACTTTTGCAATGGTGAAATGTGTGGCCAACAAGGGTTTCATGGCTGAGGCAGAAGGCTATTAACTGAATTCATGCATTTCTTCTCACGTTTTGGTTGGTCTTTTGGATGTTGGGGTTTTGAAGGCGGATGTAAGGGTGATTATGAAGTATCTTTTTAGGGTGGATTTGTTGGTGGGCTTGGAGAAAACTCTGGCAACAACTTCTTTGGGAAAAGCCATCCCTCAGCCTCGTCATCTCAGGTTGTTGGAGGACCTGGATGCATTGATGAAATTATATCCTTTCCTCCTAAATGTTAGTGGCATGGCTTTGGTGGAACATCGAAAGCTGGCTAGTGCGGGCACATAATTCCTAAAGAAAAAATGTCACTTGGTTGTTGTGTCGAGCTCAACCTGGAAGCACGAATCCCGTATATTTGCTCAAAAAAATGTCTAATAATGGGGTAGTGGTTTTTTGAGGTTCTGGTTATGTGGGTTTTGTTATATGTCTAGTTCAAGTTTGGTATGGTATTATGTTTTAGTTTAGTTAAATGTCAATGTAGTTATTTGTAGGTGGTGGTTTTGGACAGTATGGTCTATATGGCGGTCATTTTGGAAATCTTTGGTCATGGCTGGTGTAGCTATGCAAGGTCATGTTCAATACAACCCACAATTAGGGGCTTGAATCTTGTAATCTTTTTTGAAAAGTAATATAAATCTTACCTTACCCATAGAAAAAACATAATAATTTTAAAAAATTAATAATAAATAATAAACTTATTAAGTTAATTTAAATGATTAAGGGTAAAGGACCTATCTTGATTGGTTAAAGTAAAAAATAAAAAAAGTTAATAAACAATTAAATAAAAAAGTAAAACTATTTTTTTAATTTATTATAATTGAAATATTAATAAATATGTATTTTAAAAATATAATTAATATGTCACAAACAATATTAACATAAACTCAATATTAACAAATAAAAAATATTATTAAATTAATTATATTTTAAAACGGGGCCCCTAGCTCTGGTTGGCTAAGTAATTCTATTAGCTCACTGGTCACAGTTCTAGTCTCCCTCGCTGGAGGAGGCATGTCGAGTTATGTTAAAAGTTACCAAAGCAGCATTATAGGGGGTCCGATTCTCGATTAAAAAAATAAAATTATATTTTAAAACTAAAATTGTATTTCAAAAAATAATAAAAAAGTAAAACTATTTTTTTAATTTATTATAATTGAAATATTAATAAAATATATATCTAAAAAATATAATTAATATATCACAAACAATATTAACATAAACTCAATATGAATAAATAAAAAATATTTAAATATTATTAAATAAATTATATTTTAAAAACTAAAACAGTATTTCAAATAAAATTTTAAAAGTAAATATAAAGTTGATTTGTAATTTATTGATTTAATATTATTATTAAAAATATATCTATTTATTAAAAATATTATTATTTATCTAAAAATCTAAGTTTAAAAAGTTTAAAATAAAAAAACAATTCATATCCTATCTTTTCTTAATATAAAGCTAAGGTTAGATAAGAATGTAGTTGTTTTTTCTTTAATTATATATCATATTTTTTTATATTTTAGAAAATTTGATGTTGAGATCATTTCCATCATCTTGCATCCTTCTCCACAATTTTCAATAGTTGATTTTAGAAGTAGTTCATTCACTTCATATAAGGAACACCTTCAGTGTAAAAATAAAATAAAATAAACATTAAATTAATTAGCATGATATCATGCATGAGATGAACTATAAGTTCCAAACATAGAAACTAGGAGTCTACATTTAGCATGGAAATAAGAAATAAAATCATAAATAAGGAGGGGAGAATAATGGAGGGGGAATCCCTTAAAGGGAATCGATGACCAATAGTCTTACCGCTCAGTATTCTGACCCAAAAGTAGCATCAACTCACATATGGCAGTGCTTGGCCCAATAGGATTTTTTTTTTTTTTTTATCCTGCTATACATGGTCTAGGAAGATATATACCAATCCCATTGAGCTTGATTCTACCTCTCCTTGCCATATCAATCCTCACACTGTGTTGGACAATTTCCACTCTCCAAATCAATGGGGACATTCAAACCTATAGTATGAGTAAGTCTTATTTCTACCTCACATATTTATGTCTTGTGTATTTGTTCATTCATTGTTATTTGCAAATGTTGCTTGAAAAATTATTCAAAGTAGTTTATTTTCTATTGGTGATAAGACAAACAAAATTCAGGTTATAGTATTTTGTTTGGAGATTGTTGTAATTAAAATTGGAGAAAAATGTACGTTAGATTTTAAATATGTTGCTTATGTAACTAAATTATTCTTCAAATTTGCATTTCACATTGAAAACATGTTATTTGTATTTTCAAGGCACATGTTTGGATCATGGTATTGTGGTACATTATGTCAAAATATAGTTTGTTTGAAAGTTGATCCTTAAGCTAAAGGTTGTCAATAGTATAAACTATGTAATAAATTAGATGACAAATTTGAGCAACAATATATATATATGGCTCATTAGTTTCTAAAATAAAAATTATGAGTATATTGTGTGAAAGGGAACATGAAAATTTTTAGTTAAACATTATAACCTAGTTTCATGCCAGAATCATGTACAGTCTCATTTAGGTTGTTGTTTCTTTACCATTTTTTATATCAGGACTGGAACAAATTGGGAATACACATAAATATAAACTTTGTACAACTATGAACATCAATTTTGTTCATTATTTGCTGCAAGAATGAAATATCAAAGTATTGGAAAGTGTTTTTATATATGAGAAAGATTTTACAACAAAAATTGTAATTAGGAAAATACATAGAAGTTTGTGTTGTTATGTTATTGTAAATTACAAATTTCAAATAACATTAAATAAATTATAATGACAAGAAATAATTTCATTTACATCATTATAAGAGGAATCTTTCCATACATGCCATGTCATCATTTGTCATATTGTTCGTACATAAATCATAAATACAAGAGATAATGATATACAATAATGGACTGGGCATTAAATTGCCAATAAGTCATAATAATACAATGTGAAGTACAAATAGTGTGCATAAATGTTGGAATCTTCAATAGTCAAATCCATATATCATCCTACAACTCAAAGGGCGAGAACATGATCCAAAGACTTTTTCCGGCCAACCATGAAGCTTACACTTCTTTGGAGAGTTCTTCAGAGTTTTTCCTGACATGAAGAACCATCGATCCTACACAAGATGCTTAACAAAAAGAGATCGATGAACATGATGGAATTTGGTGCATGCCTAGTATATCTACATGCATTTCTATCATACTAAAATATGCTATGATCGATACTAGGATATGACAAAGAACAATAATATATAAATAAATCCATCTATCTCAATGGTCTAATTAACTTGGCCAAGCATAATGTCATATACAAAAAAATCAAAATAGATATGGAAAAATCAAAATCTATGATCCTTGATTACCCATGTTCGACACCCATTCTAGAAGGTAACTTTCCACAAATACGGAGAAAGCAATCTTTCCCTAGCTAAACATTTAAATACAACTTGTATGACTAAAGGTTTTAATACATTTAAAATTTGAGATTGAATTTTTAATATGAGTCACTACTAAAAGATAAATAAATCGATGTTTCCTTCTCTACAAAATTGAGTTCATAAATTACCAATAACTTCCAAATGATACATGTCAAATTAACTAACAATAAATAGTGTAAAACATGCTTATATTTGAAATCAAGATAAGAGTTAAAATATATTTAATAAATGATCATTAAATATACTAATATTTCCATAAATAACAAGTCATCCAATGTTTTATAATACACTATAAATCAAATATCCTATTTAGTTTGGCATCATTAAAAAATTGAGTATTTGCAAGTTGAGCAATACTCACCATGTTTTAATCCTTATTATCAGTAGATGACCTTATAGCTAATACTAAGTGAAAAGAGGTATTAACTAACTGTTGGAGGTATGTTTGATTTATCTTGATGGTAAATCTATTTGACTGGTAAAGGTTCAAGAAAATCAGAACTTATCAGAGGAATCACTTTAATGTCACAAGCCAGGAATACTATGTGAGCCCCGAGCACAGGGTCTATTCATGATGGATGCCCACTTCTTCTCTTGAATGATAAAACAATAAAAATAAAATCATGCACATATTGAATTCATATTCCATATGAATTCAATGATTGGAAGTCACTCAAAATTTTAAATTAGATGATGAAGAATGGCACCCATAATACACACAATACCAACTATACACAGGCCTGAGTTAAGAGATGAAATGCCTTAAAGCGCCCTCAGATTTAGGTTTCCTAACATTAAATATTGGATGAGGAAGTTGTCCATTAGTTTTGTAAGAGAAATAAAACTCAAGAAATTTAATTTGCAGGTACAAATCTATGGATTGTAGGAAATGCACAATATAGTTTTGGAGGAGAGTTTATTTTTATCTACTTTATAATTAATTAAAATGTGATTATGAAATATTTGCATACAGATTTAAAATATACAATAGTATAAAGAAAAAAGAAAGTTGCCATCAAATTGAAAAAGAAAACTGCAAATGCAAATAAAATGTCCTCATCTAATTGTCAATATTTATCTGGCTTTTATATGGTAAGTGAGATTTTGGAGGCTTTTACCTGATATTTTGAAGGTTTTTACCATTAAAGGCAGCTGGTTTATCATTAAAAGACAGCTGAAACTTATTTTCCTATGATTCAACAGTAGTTTGTAGGTATGAGACCCATTTCAAGTTCAAAATCTCACACTATATGTAACCTATCGATTAAAAGTCAAATTTATAACACTAAAAAATAATCTAATTTTTTTAGTGATAAACCACAATAATTAGAATCAAACTCATAATACTAAAAATTAATCTACAATATTTTTTATACTAATTCAAATGTTAAAGTACCTATATACGAAAGGTCAAAAAGAGCATCTCACATTTAAGTTTTCAAAGATTTATTGGGTATATGAATCCCCACTCTTGATCTAATGTTAGATAAAGATTAATAATGATTTTTTTTATATTCACAATATTCAATAATAAAAATTAAAAACACTCCAACCTACATTCATTTTCGAAGAGTTGCTAGATGAAAGCGGGGAACCTTTTTTTAAAACTAAACTAATCTCGTAAGATACGTGGCATAGCCAAACCTACTTGGAACTTCCTTTACCTTGCACGTGCACACTTACATGACAGTTTCCTCCATTTTATAGATTTCTTGAAGATCATTTCATTCATAGAGTGAAGTAATTTCACTTATGGGGCATACGCGCAAAGTTGTCTCATGCCAGTAAGAACAACTTTTAGGTAGCTGAAACATTCCTCGCCTCATGCCTGAATTTTTTTTAACTAGCAACCTTTTTGTTTGGCTGTAAAAATCTTGTCTTGAGCTCAAAAATCTAGTAGCTTTAAAACCTCAATAATTTAATATTTACTTTCCTTTTACTGTGAAAAGATTGAAGAATCAGTTATGAGGAGATTGGTTTTGGTCCGCCTCATTCTGGAAAAAATCTGCTTTGGTAGAGTTTCGTAGTATTTTTTATTTTTTCAAACTATACCCATTTTTTTCATCAGCATGATTGATAGAATGACACAATTTGTTCAGAGAATGTTGAGATACTTAACTTGCCATGGTTCAGCGAGTTATTTTGGGAATATATTTTTTTTAGAATGTTTTATTTCATTATGCATTAACAGGACAAATTATTGTTGTACTCTTTGTTTGGGATACTATTGAATGAAAAACTTTGCAAAGTTCTCGCCTTCTAGGACTCTTTCCAGCTACAAAGTGATGACTGTTTGGGTTCAGATTTGATTTCCCCAAAATTGAAGTGCATTTTTTATTACTTTCAACATTGGCTACTTATTGCCAAGGTTTGCAGGCACCGTTTTCTTTTCCTCCTAGGATCATTGTGTTAATCTCTTGCTAAATATTGAGGTGGGTGAGGGAAGCAGAGATTCTTTTTATATTACTAGGGATAATCCCTTTCAAAAGCTTCCTGCCTCAACCTAGTAAGGTGAAGCAGAAAGATGGGAGCTTGGTCTAAACACCATAAAAGAGAAAATCAATTAAAATATTTGCTTTTAGAATCCCAAGATATAGTTGTTCTCTCCATCTTCTATAGTTGTTTTTTGTATTCTCCATCTTTAGTTTTACGTTTATCATACTAAATTTTTGGAGTAAATGTTTACAGATCAATACCATAACCGGCTGAATATGAGCATTTGATTGCTTCTTGGAGGCTTTCATGAAGGGTCCACCAGCCCTCTGATCACATGTGTAGTAGGCTGAAGATCCTTTTGAATTCATATTGACCAGTAATACTCATAAATCTATCCATATTCAGATTGTTGTGGAATTGTTTTGTAAATCTCCCCTCAACACTCATTGTAATTATACCTAGCATGGATGGTGATATACAGTAGAATGCATTTTCCAGGTGCATAAAAGCAATTCAAAGCAAATCAAATCATATCCAATACCATATAAATGTTATACAGCTGCTACGAATCCAAGATAATATGAAATATTTACCTCATAAGTGCAATCATTTATAATTCGTACTCGAGATATAAAAAGATATTGGCCAATAGTTGTTTCCCATTCTACTCCAATTCCCCGATTGGACTTTTTTGCGATAAAGTTTTGTAGTTTTCTAGTAAAAATAACCTGTTTCGTAGTAAAGTTAAAGCAGTTTTCCGGCATTAAATGGTATGACAGACTGTGAGACAGGTTTTGTCTCAACATCCATACAATATATAGCCTATCAGCTAAAAATATATAAATAACATTAAGATATAGATCATATATAAATAACATTAAGATATAGATTATTTTTATGAGTGAATTTTTTTGTATTTCTTTGTTTAACATATTTATACTAGATTTGTATTATTTTTAAAATTATAATATATCATGTTTATTAATATTGAAAATAAGTTTTCTATATATATAGTTTTTAATTACATTAAAATAAAATAATATTATAATAATATTTAGAAATCAAATAATATAAATTTAATAAAATTTATATAATATTTATTATTATATATATTTAATAATATAACTATTTTTAGCATTATATTATAATATTACATACACTCCCTTTTCCTCCCACCCTCTCTATCTCTCTACCACTATATATTCCTCTCTACCTCTCTCTCTATATCACTTCCTATATCTTTATCTTTCTATCTCTCCATCTCCCCCTCTCTCATTGTCTCCCTCTCTATATGTTTATCTTTCTCATGTACCACTTCTATATTTTTCAAGTTATATCTATAGATCTATCTCTATCTCTCCCTCTCTTTGTATCACTCCCTCTTTCTATTTCTATCTACTTCTCTCTCCTATCTCTATTTCTCTCACCCTCTCCCTTTGTCTTTATCTATTTGTAAAGATATATCCCTTTCCATATATCTCTCACTCATATACAAACACACCCTCTTTCTCCTTCCCTACCTTTATCTCTATCTCTTTATCTTTTCACCTATTTATACCTCTCTATTACTTATCTATATCACCTTCTTTCTCTCACTCTTTCCCCCTCTATCTCTATCTCCCTATCTCTCCCCCCTCTCTATCTATACCTAACTACGTCTACCTCTATCTCTTTCTCTCTCTCACTCTCTCTTTCTATCTATATCTTGATCTACAACTATTTCTCTATCTCTATCCATATACATATATATCATTTCCTTCTCTCCCCTTCCTTCATTCTCTATCTTATTCACTTCATTTCTCCCTCCATATCTTCTACTCTATATCTTTATTTTTATTTCTCACTTGATCTCCCTCTCACTCATCTCTATATCTCTTTCTATCTATATCCTTCTCTACATATATCTTCCTATCTCTTTATCTTTTTTCCTATCCCTCTCTATCTCTCTATATCACCCTCTATTTATATCTCTCCCTCTCCCTTGTCTCCCTCTTCTCTCTCCCTCTACACATCTCTCTCTCTTCCCCATCTTCTCTCTCTCCCTCCTCTACCTATCTTCTCCCTTTCTCTCCCTCCCTCTATCTCTCCACATCTCTCACTTTCTTGCCCCCTCCCTATTCCCCTATTCCCCCCCCCTCTCTCTCTCTCTTCCTCTTCTTCTTCCTCTCCATCTCTATTTTTCTTTCTCTACTTCTCTATTTTTTCTCTTTTTATCTCTCTCCCTCTCCCCCTCTCCCCCTCTCTATTTCTCCTTATATTTATATCTTTATATTAATCTATCTCACCATATATCTCTCTATCTCTCCCTCTTCATCCTTATCTCTTTATCTCTTCCTTTCTATCTATTGCTCTCTATCTCTCCCCTCTATCTCCCTATCTATTTGTATCTTTATTTCTCCCTCTATCTCTCTATATATCTCTATATATTTTTCTCCCTCTTCCTCTCTCGTTCTATATTCATCTCTACCTCTATCTATTTGTCTCACTCTTCCTCTCTTGCTCTATATTCATCTCTACCTCTATATTCCTCTCATCTCTAGAAATGTCTCCCTCTCTACCCATCCATTTCTCTCCCTCTCTCTAGAAATGTCTCCCTTTCTCTATGTTATTCACTCCATCTCTTCTACTCTATATCATATAGTTAAGAATAAACTAATAATAAGTTGTTATTATAGTTAATTATAATAATAAGTTAACCATAATTAGAAGTTTATCAACTTTATTAATATTATAATTATAATTAATAATAAGATTAATTTATTATCATATTAAGTTATTAATTAAAAATATATTAAATCTAATTACTAACTTTATTATTAATAATTATTTATTATAATAATATTAATTTGTATTATTAAAATCTAAGCCTAATTATAAATAGGTTAATTATAATAAGTTAATAATTAAGATAAGCTTATTATTATAATCCTAATAATTCTAGTAACATTAAGATAAATTATTATAATAAAATTTTACTATAAGTTGTGATCCATGACTCTGACATAAATTTAATAGTGTTTGTTTTCTCATTAACAAGATTTAAGCTCATTGCAGTGTTTTCTGGGCCAAAAATAGTATGAGGATACTTCAGTGTAACATGTTTCTCATTCTTGTTTGACATCTTGGTACACCAAACACAATAAAAGGCTTCAAAAGTAGGAAAAAATCTCTTGAAGATCTCATGTGAACTTTAAGCATAACACATTTGTCAATTTTTGTGTTGTATGTAGTTTTGTTTAAGGGATTGTTCGGGTAATAGTTACCTGAGGGCTGTTAGGTTGGCAGCCAACAGAGAATAACTTTTACCTTTCATAGAATAAGATTCCTTTAGTTGCATTTATTTTCATTCATATTGAGCAATTTATAATTCTGTTATAACTTCCTGATCTATTGATAGGAAAGATAAGCTAAATTATAAGGTGAGAAAGCTTAAAATTACAAATTTGGGGTTACAAGTTATAATTTGTGTAATTCATTGATTTAATTTCACGACAAAGGAAGAGTTCATAATAATGTTCATCTACAGGCAGTTTAAACTTAACTTCATTTGTAACCTTTGTGGTACAGAATGAACAGCAGTAGTAAGAAACCCACATTAGAGACAGGTCCAAAGTCAGTTGGTACACCTTCGAGTTTTGCAAACCAATGATTCTTGTTGGCCATTGTTGCTAGACACAGGAAGGGGCCTCTTCTTGCTCACCAAAGGCACACCAAACAGCTTGGGACTTCCTTTATTGTCATCATCATCTTCATTTTTTTATAGAATTGAAAGTTTTCCTATCTACTTCTCTACACACACCATCTACAAATGGCATACCAAAGAGCTTGGAGATTCTTTTATCGTTATTATCTTCTTCAATTTTTATAGAATTGAAATTTTTCCTATCTACTTCTCTACACACGTCATCTACAAAAGGCATCCTCTTTCAGGCAATACATTCTTTTGCTATCGTTTGCAAGAGAAGGAACTAAGTCATGGAGTCGCCAGGGCAATCTCTTGGAATCCCCTCCCCCCCATGATACTTCAGATATTCCTTTAACCTTGCCAACATTTCCAACCTTTCTGAGGATGAGACATTTTGCGATAGAAAATTGGTTACAAGATTTGGGGTGATGTTCACATGCTGGGATAAGAATAGGAGAAGATGATTGCGTAGCTTTTTCATTTGTGAAAGCTCAGTTATCAATTGATAATTGTCCCTTCTTAGTTTCTCATTTTCTTCTACCACATTTTTATGGTTAAGAGCTTCTATTGCAGGGAGAAGGTGAGAGAAGAGGTGGAAGACCAAGTTTTCTCATTAGCTGAGTTAGATGGGGAAATGGGCCTCTTCTCTGTTGGAGGGGGGAGGCTGTATAAGACCCTTTCTTCTGTGGATTTCAGAAAGCAAATGCTTCTCTCCCTTACAAAACTATTCATTTGAGAACTCCCAGCTGTCTGGAACAATCTTCCTGAAATCCTGTATCAACAAACAGATTGTTACCATGAGAATCTACACACCATCATATTACAGAATTATCATTCCTCTTATTGTTTGTTCTATGAATAGAATATTAACTTCTACGTTTTAGCTGGCTTTACAAAGCCAATTAAATGAAATTCCACCAGACTCTTATAAAAAAAAAAGAAATCTGTGCTTCTACAAAAATTTAAAAATGTATTTTTAGGCATCACAAGAAGGAACTCGAGCTTTATTAAAAGCTCCAACTTAGCAACATCGTATATTAACATGTTGTGATCTGTAGTTAGTGTTACTAATCTCTACCTTAGCAAGAAAACTGCAATATTTTGGTAGCATAGATTACCTGTCCATAGTATTTTGAACCAAGCAAGGCATCCTAGTTATGATCCTTCTCCAAGATTTTTCTTGTTAATACACGACTGCAAAGCCAACAGTTATGCTTCTGATAACCACTTCATTTATATTACCAAACCTCTGAACATATCATGTATAAGCTTGTAAACAATTAAATTTTTCGTAAAAAAAATGGAGTAGATGAATTTGACCAATTTCGATATAATTTTCTTTACAACATTTTTGGGACTGGGAAGCAAAGTTCATATCTTTGAAAAGTAGATTGTTTGTGATAGCTTGCATTTGAGTTCTTCTCTTAGATGGATTAAATCTAGATTTTTAGGGTTATTTTTTTTAAAAGAATGGAGTAGACGAATTGTGAGAAATAAAGAAATAGTTACTGAAAAAGAATTCCATGATATCCTAGTCATATATTTGAGAAGTAGATTTTTTTTTTGATAACTTGCATTTGATTTCTTCTCTTAGATGGATTAAATCTAGATTTTTAGAGTTATTTTAAAAAAAAAGAATGGAGTGGATGAATTGAAGAAATAAAGAAATAGTTACTAAAAAAGAATTCCATGATATCTTAAGACAAAAAAGCTCTAAATTAAAGAGCATGGTTGAACTTAACTCAGGTTAATCCAAACAAATGATAGACTAAGCAATATACAAAATTCATGAGAAACTTGTTAAAAAAGAATATACAAATAAAGCCGAGTACAGCAATTACCAAAGAGCAGAGCACAGATTTGACCCCCTGAGCAATATCCCTAGCTAAAGTAGCTTTGGTAAGCTGAGCTATTAACTTGTGAAGGTAACTCCGTATTTTCTCTGATGTAAAAAAATAGTTACTAAAAATGAATTCCAAAAAAATGCCATAGAAGGCGATGCACAGGAATTTATTTTCCTTAAATTATATAGAGAAGAAATGTTTGCATAAAACTATGAACACTTGAGTTTATTTTCCTTAGATTACATTGCATGACTACTATCTGTGAACAAGATTGAGAGGATGCTCACTAAAAACATAAGTCTTTACTGTGGCCTTTCCAAATCATTTCATCTAAGAAGAAAGAGGGAGGATCACACCCTCATGATACAGGAATTTTCAGCTATTAACGTAGAAGGTGGAGACCGTCAAATGCCAATACATGAGGCAGAGACTCTGAACGAAATGGATTTAACTCTCCCAACACACAATTGATCCTGTTGATTTTTTGTAGCTCGAAAGGTGGGATATGGATTTGTTTTAAAGCAACTCAAGATTAGATATGCTTTAAAACAATTCGAGGTGGATTTTTAGCAACAGCAGGATTTTTATTTTTAATAGAATGTTTCCAAGTTTGTGAGGATAAGATAAATTCAAGAGTGAGATTTTTATTCTTTAATAGAATGTTTCCGAGTTTGTGAGGATAAGATAAATCCAAGAGTGATTTTATGTGTAATTAAAGCCAAAGAAAGCAAGGAAAGATTTTTTCCTTGCACACTAAGTAAAGCAGCTAGGCTCTATAAATGTAAGATTGCTCTAGCAAACTCATATTGTATTTTCGAAAGAAAAGTTTGCTATTAGGCTGAATAGAAGATCCAACATTTGTAGATTTTTCCCTGCATTGGGGTTTCCTGGGTAATTATGTGTTAGTCTTTTTGTGATTGGCTTCTTGTTATTCTTGCTTCCGCTGTTATTAGTTGTTAATTAACCCAGTTGTATTAATTGTTATAAATCAGATTTCTATTTGTGAATTTATTGTGCAATTAATCTGTTGCTGGATTATAGAAATTAACATATCCTTCACATCTCTCTACAACATTAAACTCTACAACCGTAACACCTTGAAGAGCTCAAAGATCAAAACAAAATTTCACAGGGGCAAATGGAGCAGAACAAAAGGAAAATGCCCTTAAATAATATATATAGTATTGAAGAGAAAAAAGCAATGGTCATGTCTGCTTTGAACAGAGGAAAGCCATTAACAAATTTACAGCTAACATGCCCAACTGCTACATTGAATTTATCTGTGAAAAAGCATGGAAGTAAAAACTACTGCTGCAAAAGCTCCAGCATAACAGAAAAAGTTGAAGTTACAAATTTAAACCCGCCTAAAATGATAATGAAACCTTTTAACAAACCCAGGAGCCCTTAAGCCTTCCCAAACCTTAAAAGAGTTACACTAATAAGTTGAATAATTGTCACATCGGTCATATTATCCAAATCTAGAAAGAAAAACAGGGGACCTCAGAAGAGCATGTTCCATTCTCAACTATATCCCAATTTTGACTAGTCTGATAGATGATTCGATAATGGCAACATCAACTACTAAAAAAACTGCCTTTATCGCTGGTGTCTTTTGCTGCTGTCATTTAGAATCTTGTTTCATATTCTATTTTTCATATTAAAGGTTTTAAACTGCCACATTGTGGCTTACAAAACAGTTTTAAATAATGCGCCTCATAAAGGATTCACTTAATATTTACACGCCACTGCCACGAGTTATACTAGCAATCGCACATTAGTGTGCAATGGGTACCAGGGCTTAAATTTGATGGCCGTATGACCATATTTAGCGATTTTTGTCATAAAATACAATCAAAATTTTAAGAAGATTGTATCAGATGAAAGGAGAGATTTTGGATAGACTGTGAAAATTTATATAGAATTAGTATATACATATATATATATATATATATATATATATATATATATATATATATATATATATATATATATATATATAATTTATATATAATTTTACTTACACTAAGGTATATTATAATGTTTTAAGGGCACCTTTGAATAGATAATCGCCATTAAAAAATTTGTTGACAGGCAAAGTCGACCGTCAAATTTAAGCTCTGATGGATACATTGAAGGAGTGTAGAATAAAACTATAATAATTATTAATGATAAATTTTAATCATTTTATGTAATTAAATAGTTTTATTTAAAAATATAATATATAATAATAAGTATAATTAAATTATTTATTATTAATTATAAATTTCAATTATTTTACGTAACTAATAGTTTTATTTAAAAATAGGTTCAAACCTACTGTGTTAGCAATTGAGATTGGGGGAGACCGTATGGTGAAATGGTGGGGCTTCTTGCCCGTGCCAACAACCAAGGTTCAACCTCACGGGATCGCTCTTTACCGTGTCAACAATTGAGATTGTTTACCCCAAATTTTAGTGGGCGGTAGGGTTGGCGACCCTCTAGGAAGGCGGAGGGAGGTGGTATGTTTGCCACGGTGGCGTTTGAATGGCGGTCCTCACGGATGTGGGGGCAGTTAGGTGGTTTGGGTGGCAACCGATGGATTAGTCTTTAAGGCGGATGTACAGGAGGTGTTAGTGTTTTAGTTGGCCGTCCCGTTCTTTGATGATGGTTTCTCGAGAAATTCAAGCAAACATTATTTTGGAGTGACATCTCGCATACTGGGAGATGGTACGATTAGAAGGGGTGGCGGCGTTTTCGTAGCTTAGTTTATTTATGGAAAAGTTGGATCTCTTTTGCAATACGCATTTTTTTAGATGTGAGGACCCTATGGTTTTCTCGCCTTTCCTTCTATCAAGTGTCTTTGATAGGAGGTTAAGGATGGAAAAGAGCTCAAAGTTTGTAGTGGAGGTTTCAATTGTGGGCATTGCTCATTTCGGTGCAGCTATGACAATCTCTTTGTGCTCGTCGGCGAGATAGGCTTCCTTTAGGGAAGTCACTGACCAGCGCTTGAAATGCATCTTGGTGAAGTATGATCATTTGGTGCTTGCGGCGATGAAGATGGTGTTGGGTACTGGACATTTGGAGGCTAAGGAGTACAGGAGAGACAATTTGCATGTCTCATCCCGTTTCCTTGCCTCTCTGTTGGATAATTTGGAGTCGAAGGCAAAGGCTAAGAAATTGTTGTTGAAGTTGTTTTGTGAGGCCCTAGTCGAAGGCGTTGATGAGGTGCTCCATGTGGTGTTAGAAGGCAGAGGATGCCCATGCCCCTGCGATGTGGAACGTGTGAGTTTGGAGGATACAGTGAAAATCTATCCCTTCCTTTTGGATTTGCAAGGTCTAAGACTAATGTGGCATAAGGAAATTGCGGCAGTTGCCATTATTTTTTTGAAGGTGGTCTTCAGGTTGATGGCAGTGGAAAAAGAAGATTGGAAGGAGGAGTTTGAAGATTTCATAGTTTTAAATAAATTCTTGTAAGATGGATTGGTTTGTTCTTTTGGGTAGTGGTTGTCTTTTGGTCGGTTTGGTGTAGAATGGCTCTCGATTCTCTTCACCATTTTAGTGGCTTGTGGTTGCTAATGTTTTCAGTAGATAGAGGTTGCTAGTTTAAGTAGTATTTGGTCTGATAAACTCTTGGTTCAGTTTTTTGTGGTGGTTTTTGAGGGCTAGTCTATAAGGGTTCTGATTGCCCTCTTTCCTGCATGGTAGACAATTGTTTTTTTGTTGTTTTTAAATTAATATAAATATAAACTCTTATGCATACAAAAAAAAAAGTTTTATTTTAAAATATAATATATAATAATAAGTATAATTAAATTATTTATAAGAAATATAATAATTTTAAAAAGAAATAAAATAACTTTTTTCAAATAAATGAAAACAATTATTTTAAAAAAATAAATAAAATGAAGATGTCATAATGTTAAAACCTAAATGCGTTCATTATTAGGATCTTGGCCATAATTTTCATTTTTCTTTTATGATACATTTTCCAATACAAATATTTTAAAATTTAATATCAATCTCATGCATAAAGTGTTTTAGAAAATATAATTCTGTAAAAACAATTGAAGTTCAGTTAATATGATTTTGTAGGCTGAGTGGCTTGGCATTACGTGTTCAGTTTTTAATATTACACATACATCCCCATTTGCATTTAAAACCAAATGATGAAAATGAAAATAATATGGCAGGACAATAATGCATAGTTTAATTCAAAAAATTCAAACGTACTAATGACAATTCCTGAATACCAATATTATTGTTTTAAAAAGGTTCACTGCTTTCGTCTGACAGTCGTTTGAAAACCAATGTAGGTTCCCAGCGAGGAAGAGTTTGGAGGAGCAGTGGGGAAAGCAGCAGAAAATAGCCGAAAAAATGGCAAAAAATGATGAACGGTTGAGATTTGTTTAATAGTCAGTAGATTGATATAAACCTGTAAGTGTGGAATGAGTAATAAGTAAATAACTAAAAACACTTATTAATAAGACATTATATCAAAGATCTAAATGCAATTAAACTAATTTAAAGCATAAATCTACTGAAAGCATCCTCTTGTTCCCTATTTCCAAAGATTTATTAAATCACAGAGGGCTCTCAGATTTGGTAAGCACTGTGATTTTTAAAATGTCAATCTAGAGAATGGGATGCTTATTATTATGATTCTATTGATGTATGATTATAATTCTAATTGTAATGATGTAGTCCTTCTGATGCAAATGACATAAATCAGATAAATGAAGCTACAGTAAACTATGATGAATCTAAATGAAATGCCATGATTATGATTCTAAAATGCTATGATTGATATTGCTATGATAATTCTATTGCTATGAATGATTGATTGTTATGAATGCTATTGTTATTGCTACAGAGTAATCTTGCACATAATTGGGATCCATTTCCTGTGGAGGAAGGTTGTATTTATAGATTCATGGCAGCACATTTGTGAAGGGGCACCAAAACAAAGGCTTGGATTTGATCTGGAGAATTGAATGGTGAGAGATAAAGAATTCTGAGCTTTTCATGGAGATTGTTCCTCCCCAAAAAAACATCTTACCAGAGGATAGGAAGAATTGGAAGAAGAGAATTTGAAGAAGATTTCCTATGAGTTGTTTCCAACTTTGTTTTCACAGTTTTCTTGTGAATGTCAATTGAATATTTAATTTTATTGTTGAGATATGATGAACTGTAGAATATGAATATATTTGAATATTTAGATTTATTCAAATTTAGGAAGAAATATGATATTAAATTTAATAAAACAAACTATAGAAGCCTATTTATTAAATTAAATATGGAAGAAATGATCAATTAAATAAAATAAAGTATGTGAACCTATTTATTTAATTAAGATAGAATGATGTGATTTAAAATAGAAAAAATTGATAATTAAATAAAACAAAGTATTAAATTTGTTTATTTAATTAAGATGGAATAATAAAAGAATTTAGAAGAATTAAATGTGAACTATATAAATAAATATTTCTATTTATTTAATAGTAAATAAAATTAAGATTAATTAATCAAATAAGTTGTATTTAATTAATTAGATTATCTAGAGCATTTTTAAGTGTATACATTTTGCCCCTCTTTGAAGTGATGTGCTTACGCATTGCTTCAAAGAAAATTTTGTTGCTACTGCTGCTAGTATCGACGAAAATTTTTCAGTATGCCCCAAACTTACCCCAGACATTTATTTTAACTAATGATGGATATATGCCCCCTCGGGAGATAAATTGATGAATTTTGAATTTTTTGAAATTTGTATGATTTTTCAGAATTTTTCAATTTTTTTAATGATTTTCTGATGATTTGATAAAGATTTTCAATTTCAATGATGCAAAATTGATTTATCTCCCGAAAAAGAAGATTGAGTGATAGGGTAGGGTTGGATGGAACACTCACTGTTCCATGCTCTGGGTCCTTGTTCCCAAGAACTCCTAGGTGACTCCACCTTCTCTACCTATAGGCCCTAATGCTTGTTAGACACCCCTGGTCCTTCTAGCCAACCCTCCTATCAACTACATTCACTTAACCAAGTGAATCTTGGTGCTTTCTCCTCCATCCTTTCCTTAGCCCTTATTCTTCCTAAAGGCTAACTAGCTCTCCAAACCTCACTAACTTGTTGCAGGGGCATGTGGCATCTTCTATGGCTTCAAAACCATCCCACTATGGTTCTTGATCAATCACAAGGCTTCATTTCTTCATCGCTTCCACCAAACCCTATTCTAGGGTTTAAGAAGGGCTACTAGCCCTTAAGCCCCTATTAGGCCTCTTAACCCGAGAGAATAGGCTAAATCTCCTTTCTGCTTAATGAACACCACAAACTTCCAAAAAGGACCCTGGCTCAATTTTCTACCTCTCCAAGATTTTCGGGGTTTTGGGCCTTCATAGGCCGTACACAGGCGTAACCCTGATTTTGTGAGACTTAGGGCTTTTTAGGCCACTTCTTGAATACACAGTGAACAGTCTGCTTCTTTCAGCCACCAAATGGACTGGTGAAGACTCCTGCTTCCTGCCAAGCCTTTGTAAGGCCTCCTTCAACTTCCACACACCCTGAGTTGCCAGAAAGTAAACACCCCTGCAACGTTAGTGACTATTTTGCACTGTCTTTCCTAACCGGGCATAGCCAAGCTCACCTAGGAATAGACCTTTTGCATGATGCCTTGTCTCTTACAGAATCCTAAACCTAATTTATATACAGACATGGGGCCTAGCCACATTTCCCACAAGCCCATACTTCCAGTACGGTGGAAATGCAAACTAAAACCCCATTTGTTCACAGTTTACCAGTCAAAACAACAATGAAGGAAGAACAGAGTATGTACAATAACACTTGCAAATGAGTAACCTGCTACCTAATGCTCAAACAATGATTCAAAGACAATTTCTCCACATTCTAAACTGTACAAATTGCCTTGATCAATCCATTAACCTGCTAAAACATAAACAATAACAAAACAGGGAAAATACACAACAAAATATCACTGCTTTCTCAATTTCAACTATTTGCAAACTCAAATGTTTTTTCAACCCTCATTCCAGTTCAAGGACCCCCTTTTAAAGGCTTCCAAGGTGGTTACCTCTCTATTGGTCGGACTTAACCACCCTATTAGGCCAAAATTGCATAATTGCAACATTTTGGCTTTATTTCCCAAATTCTAGTGATTCCTAGTGAAAACAAATTGAGAAACTCATTCAATCTACCATATGCTACTGATCAACCTTCATCCTAACATCTTCTAACATCTCTAACTCAAAATCAAATGGTCAACATGACCTTGAAGTATTAAAACTCAAAATTGCTTCCTAGGCTTCCAAAATTGCCTAGTGTTTCCCAATGTTACCTTGGTGCTCCTGCACCACTGAGCCTACCAGATTGATTAATTGATTAATTGATGCCTTATGTTGCCTCCTTGTGTTTGATGTTTGATGATTGTATTCATCCAATTGATTGATTTGAGGATAGGCTGATGATTGACCTCATGATAAGTGAGGATCAATGATAGGATGACGATGATTGACCTCATGATAGGTGAGAATCAATGATAGAATGATGATGATTGACCTCATGATAGGTGAGGATCAATGATAGATTGATGATTGACCTCATGACATGTGAGGTTCAATAATAGCTTGATGATGATTAATCTCATGATAGGTGAGGATCAATGATAGATTGATGATTGACCTCATGATAGGCAAGGTTCAATAATAGCTTGATGATGATTAACCTCATAATAGGTGAAGATCAATGATAGATTGATGATTGACCTCATGATAGGCGAGGATCAAATGATAGATTGATTAATAGGCTGATTGATATTGATTGATAAGCTTGTTGATTTGTGATATGTTGTGATCATAGGAGGATTTTAGAGTTCTTCCCAAAGATGTGGGACTTGATTCTGCATCTGGTGCAAGTTGATATAGATATCATCAGTAGATGTGGAAAATCTATAATGCAGATGCAAATCTAATATGAATGCAATCTAGTTTAACCATGCAAATCTACATATGCAAGCATTGGCATCTTAATAGTCCATTTGTCGTGTTTTTTATCATCATTGAGCTTTTAAAATGTTGAAAGTGAGTACAAGCATCGATGGTCTAAGTTAGACCATGATGACCTGAGTACTACTTTCATGATTTTTGATATTGCAAGTTAACACAAGCATCGAGGTATAATTAAACCGAGATGACCTGAGCATTTCTTGTGTAAACAGACAAGAATTAACCACTTTCCTATGTGAATTGAAATGTCATCCATGATACATTGTAGAGCACTTCCCGCGACAATTCACATAATAATAATGATTGATTCACAAATAGCAGACTAAGAAAATACTATTCTCCTTCCTTGCACCTCTAGTTCAATACATCATCGATTTGCTCCAAAGAAATGATAATCAGATACCTTGATATTTTACTACTCTAAATGTGTAAAACAACTAAGAAACATGAATGACAAAATACCAAGGACACCTCAAGATTAGCCAAAAGAGGTTACAACGAAAAGGAATGTAAATAAAATGAAACACAAACACTTTTACCTCCCTTGTTGTTGATACCTCTTTGATTGGCCCTTGCTTGGATTGGTTGTGTGCTCCTTAGATGATTGTTTGAATGTCTAAATGCAAGATTGTAGGTGCAAATGATTAACAAAGATGGCTAAATGATGGCAAAAGGATTGAGAGTTCAAATGGACAGCATGTAGTTATCAAAATGCAAAGTGTTGAGAAGGAAAATTAGCAGCATAAGGTTGCTCAAATGAAGAAGTGTTCTAAAAATGCCCTTGAGGAGGGGGTATTTATAGAAGAATTTGAATTCTCTAGAGAATTCAATGGTCAAGATTGCTCCAACAAGGCCAAGATGAAGGGCTATGGTGGGTTGAGAACCCACAAGCCCTCACATCTTGACATGTGGAGGGTGAAGTGGACAAGGGGATGTGAGATGGAGATGAGGTGTCAAGAAGGTACATGAGGTGGAAAAAGGACATGCACCTTGGGGAGTGAGGAGATTTCCACAAAAAGGGATTTCTTGTCCCCAAGTGGGAGTGAAAGAGACATTTGAGGAATTTTGGAATTCCTCAAAAATCTACATGGGAAAAGGAAAGGTGGTTGGGGATGTGAATTAAAAATTCACATTCCTAGAAAAGTCTAAAAGATAAAAGATGGGCTCCAAAAAGGTGGGACTTGGTCACATGTGGAGATTGTGACAAGTCCAAGGTTGGTCACATGTGAAGATTGTGACAAGTCCAAGGTTCTAGAAGCCTTGGAATGATGGAATGTGAATTAAAAATTCACATATAAAAGGAAATCTAGGAAGAAAAAAGAATTAAAAATTCCTTGGAGAATGATTAGGCTTAATTAATTAGTAATTAGAGGATAATTAGGGGCTAATTAGGATTAAAAGCCAACTTGCAAAAGTTGGAGGATGTGACACATCCTAATCAAGGATTAGGCATGTGCACATCCTTAATGAAGAGATTAGGAAATGGATTAGGATTAGATGAAAATGACATGTGAGGAATTAAATAAATGTAATATTTATTTAATTTATTTGATGAAAAGAGGATTAAGGAGGGTAAAGTATTTAATTATTAATTAAATACCTTAGGGATTTAGCAAAATTAAAGATATTAATTAAATAATAGTAATATTACTTAATTAACTCGGATAAGAGGATGTTTAGACAAAAGTGATAAATTTGGATAAATTAAGTGTCCAAATTTGATGTCTACAATAACAATGATCAAAGTACAACAATTCAACCTCTACTTAAAGTATTTCAATCATTATTCATATTAGATCATCCATTTTGAGTTGTTTTTTAATGTGTTTGTGATTTTCTTATGTTTTTTGTATTTTCTGAGATTTTGACTAAAAATCTAACCTAAAAGACCTATCCTAGGGCCCTTGGGGGCTGATCAAATATTAGCCTTGCCTACGTTATACACGTAGAGACCACGTAGTTTGACTGACACAGACTCCATTTTTGGATTTTCAATATGATATGGATGTTTGATGTCCTCTAATGGTGATTGATGTTCATTATTGGGTTGTGTTTCGATCATTGTTTTTTTTGTGTTATCATGTTGTTTGTTTTCCTATTTGGTGAAGCTCGATGTTGATTTCCCCCAGTGAGGTTAGGATTTTTCCCCCAAGCTAAGGTGGGACATGACCACTTGCAATGATATGATAATGGATGGAAAATGATGGTGAAAGTAAGGGCCAATGACATGCATTCAATAGATGGAAAAATCTAGTTTAAATCACAAGTAGCGCCTGTTACCAGGTTTTCACTACTTGTTTTTATTGTGCATTTTCATACTTTTCAAAAAAATTCCCTTTACCAAGATGCCTAATTGTCAGGTTTTCATCAAGGTAACCATTTTTTAGGACTTAATCCGTGCACTAGGTGATTCAGGTGTAGAACTTTCTAAGATGGATACTATTGATAGGTTCATCAAATAGATCCCCTTCAGGTGTTGACAATTGATATGTGTTAGATCCATAAATTGATATGATGACAAAGGGACCTAACTAGTTAGGTTCAAAATTTCGTTTCTTTTCTTTGTCCTGCTAATTTCTAGGGTTTTCCTTTAGGACCAAATCACCAACCTGAAAAACTCTAGGTTTGACTCTGTGATTGTAGCTTTTGGACATCCTCTATTGGTATGCCTTCAAATGGTTGACAGCTTGTTGACGATGCTCATCTAATAGTTTCAGCTCTTGGAGTCTAAAGACTCTATAATCCTCATCTGTAATAAGACCTTTCAGTGAAACACGGAGTGATGGAATCTCAACCTGAATAGATAATATAGCCTCTTATCCATATACCAGGGCATATGGTGTAGCTCCTGTTGGTGTTCTAATGCTGGTTTTGTATGCCCAAAGAGTAGGATTTAACTGAACATGCCAATCACGGCCAACATTGTTGATAGTTTTTTTCAAGATTTTTAGAATTATTTTATTTGAAGCTTTTGCCTGTCCATTTCCTTGAGGATAGTAAGGTGTTGAGAAGTGATGTTGTATATGAAATTTCTCACATAGTTCCTATACATCCTGATTTTTAAAAGGTCGGTCATTGTCTGTGATAATGGATTGAGGTATGTCATACCTACAAATGAGGTAGTTCAGTATGAAAGATGATATCTATTTCCCAGTGATTGTTGTTAAGGGAACCGCTTCTACCCATTTGGTAAAGTACTTTGTTGTTGTGATTATGAACTTGTGTCCACTGAATGAAGATGAATTGATCTTTCCTACTAGGTCCAGCCCACATTGACAAAAGGGCCATGTTGGTGTGAAGGGATGCAATTCTTGTGCTGGTGCATGAATAAGATTTCCATGGATCTGACATTTCTTAACAAACTGAAAAGACTCCTCCATGTTTGGCCAGTAATACCCCAAACGGATGAGTTTCTTTGCCAGAGTTAGTCCACTTGAATGAGTTCCACAAACACCATCATGAACCTCATGTAAATTTGTCATAGACTCGTTATGTTTTAGACATCGAAGAAGAGTGCCATCTACACCTTGACGGTAAAGTACGTCAACGATTAGGGTGTGTCGTGCGGATTGGCAGATGAAGTTACGTTTCTGGTTTCTAGAAAGATCAGGAGGGAGGATATTGTCTCTCAAGTAAGCATAGATATTTTCATAAATGGATGATTGACTATCATATATATGGCATATTGTCTGGGATTCCAGGTTATCATAAGCAGGATTAGACATTTTTTCTACCATAAACTCATAACGACCTTGCCTTTTTGGAAATTGTAAAAGAGAAGCAATTGTTGCCAAGACATCTGCAGCTTTGTTTTATGTCCTTGGTATCTGCTCGAACTTCATCTCCACAAAGTACTTTTTAAGATCATCTATCATTTTCTTATATGGCATGAGCTTTCATCCTTTCTCTGATTCTCATCATTTACCTGATAGATGACAAGTTGTGAGTCCCCATACACTTATATTTTTGTGATTTTCCATTCAATTGCCATTTTGATGCCAATAATCAATGCTTCATACTCGGCTACATTATTGGTACATAGAAACATTAGTCTATATGATCTTGGGATGGTGTGTCCTTGAGGTGTAACAAATAAAATTATTGCACCATACCCCCTTTGTGTGTATGATTCATCAAAATAAAGCCTCCATTGTTGTGTAGTAATATTCAAAATTTCTGCATCCAAAAATTCAATGTTCATTGGATGATTATCTTGTAACGGAGCTTCAGCTAATGATCAGGTATCACCTATCCTTTGATGGCTCTCCTGTCTACATATTGGATGTCAAATTCACTTAAGATCATGACCCATTTTGCTAGTCTCTCTGTTAGAGCAGCTTTGTTGAGTAGATATTTTAATGGGTCTATTTTTTTTATGAGGCTGATTGTATGAGTCAACATGTAGTGCCGCAATTGTTGGGTTGCAAATACCACTACCAAACAAGCCTTTTCTATGAATGTGTAATTTATTTCATATCCATTGAGAGTCCTACTGATATAGTAAATAGCTTGTTCCTTTCCTTCAAAATCTGCTTGTGCTAATAGAGCTCCTAAGGAAATGTTGATTGTTGCAATGTATAGTAACAATGGTCTCCCTTTTGTAGGTGGTATCAATATTGGTGGTGCCATCAAATTTTGTTTGATTTGATTGAAGTTGGTTTCGCATTCTTGATCCCACTTGAATGAGACATTCTTATGAAGTAGATAATTGAATGGATGGAATTTGTCTTCCAACTGGGAGATAAATCTCATGATTGATTGTAACCTGCCTTGTAGAGACCGTAGTTGACTGATATTTTTAGGTGGCAGCATCTCCATTATCGCTTTGACCTTAGCTAGATCCACTTCAATACCTTTTTCAGAAACTATGTATCCAAGGAGCTTTGCTGATGTAACCCCAAACACACATTTCTTAGGGTTCAACCTGACATTGAACTTCTCCGGTCTGGTAAAGATTTTTCTGAGGATCTCCATATGTCTTTCTCTTGTGTATGATTTTTCTAATATGTCATCTACATAATCTTCCATGAAAGTATGCATCATGTCATGAAAAATAGTAGTCATTGCACGTTGATATGTGGCACCTGCATTTTTCAAACCAAAGGGCATGACGTTCCAACATAAAGTGCCCCATGGACATGTGAATGTTGTCTTTTCGTGATCTTCAGGTGCTATCTTGATTTGGTTATACCCTGAGAAGCCATCCATAGGTGATAACATGGCATGTCTAGCTATTAAGTCTACAATAATGTCAATGTTTGGTAAAGGAAAATCATCCTTTGGACATGCCTTATTTATATCTTTGAATTTTGTGCATATTCTAATGCTATTATCTCGTTTAGACATAGGCACAATATTAGAGATCCACTCAGCATAATCTATGGGCCTGATGAACCCTGCATCCAACAACCTTTTCAGGTTGGCTTTTACCATCAAGGCAATGTGGGGATGCATCTTTCTTAATTTTTTCTTTACTGGTTTGATTTTGGGTGGTAAAGATAGATGATGCATGAGAAGATTTGGATCTAATCTTGGCATATTTGAGTATGACCAAGCAAATTTGATGCTTCTATCTTCAAAGAACTTGATGAAGTCAGGCTTTTCCTTTTCAGTCATAGATGCTACCAAATGTAAAGTTTTTGCCTTCTCTATTGTGCCAATATTAATGGATTGTGTAGGCTCTACCAGTACTAGTGATCTTTTATGATAAAGTTCTGGAAGAGTGTCAAATCTTCCATCTTTTGGCGCCTTGAAGAGGCTTTCACCATTAGATGCATTCTTTATTTTTACTTTTTTGTGATCTAATGCTGCCATGAAATAGTTTTCACCATTAGATCTATTATTCTTGTTTTTAATTTTGCAACTGAAAGATTTGACACCCTCCTGCCTCTAGGTGTCGTTATGAGATATGTGATTAGAACTCATGTCCAGTTTGTCACAACAAAGGAAATTTATGATAGCATCATCATTCTTAAATATTGGTACATTGATAGGTTCATTGGGTTCCCAGTCAATAAATTCAAGATGCATTAATGGTAAAGAGTCATTGGATGGGTCAAGGTTAGCGGCAGTAAGGGTTCTGATAGTGATGTTGTCAATATTTTCAGTGGTAACGTCGATGTCTATGATAGTACTCTCCTCCAAGTCGTCTATTTCACTCGATGTTTGTTCGTCTTCACTTGAGTCATCGATATTTGGTGATCCCAATACAAGTGGTCTAGTTCCTGAACTTTGTCCCTCCTCTCGTATGGGTGTATATGCTTTGATGACATCAATTTGTATATCAGTGTATTATGTTACAGATAAATGATCCCATTCATACTCATTGGAATTTGTTTCAGAGCCATCTCTCATTTGAAGAATCCTTTCTACTGCTTTCTGAGTTACTTCTTCTTTTGATTCCCCTATATAGGGGTAAAAGCACAAAACTATGTCACATTTTCAGCCAAAAAAGTAATTTCGAGCGAATTACTTCTAGCCAACCTATTTTCGGCCGAGAAAGTTTAGGCCAAAGCCACGGGGCAGTGACATGGTGCCTATGTGTCGGCATCTTTTCAGTCGAGTGACTTTCGGCCGAAAGCCACTCGGTCAAAAAGGTACCAACTGAAAAGGTTGAAATAAAATTAAAAAAAAATACAGCCCAAGCATTTTGCATGCTTGGGCGAAATTATTCAGGGTGAGAGGACCAACAGTGCCCATATATACCAAGTTTTGTCTGTGCTCATTTGAATAATTGTTTGAGTTCATTTCTATTTGGTGCATTGTGTCTAAGATTTTTTTGAGACGTATTTTTTTTGGTTTCATTGAACTGTTGAAAGAAATTTGAATGTGTATTTTGCTGTTAGGGTTTAATGATTTGTTGAAGGAACTTCACTCGAATTACATTATATTGGCTCATGTTATGAGAATTATTGTTGTATGTGACTTTAATGAAGGAAATACATAGATTTTGTTGTTTAAAATTTTGGGGTTTTGTAATACTCCAACAAGAGGCTGAATTTGGCTTTGTTTTTAGAGTTATTACTGAGTTATAGATATTATAAAACTGAGGTCAAAACCATACTTTACAAAGCCCCAAACTTGCACCATAGACCAAGCATGCATCGTATTGGTACAATGACAAAAATTGAAGAAATGCTTTTCTTGCTAAGAATGTCGAAAGTGAGGTCCAAAAATGGCATTATGAAAGCTTTTCTTAATCTTCCTTGACAACTACACTGCCTATGTTCGAATCCACCTCCATGCCTACTTTTCAACTCTAAATTTCACAAAATTCAAAGTATTTAATTTGGCCCTTCCTTTCAACCTACAATGGGGATGTGACAATTACCTTTACAAATTGTCAAAACTCTCTCCAATCTCAATTTAGGTGTTAGATTACAATGTCAGTGGCAGCATATAGCCTACAACACAAGGGTATGTTGATTTCAAATCATCTTAAGTAGTGGTCGTTTACTTATTAGATGCATAATCTTCCTAGTTGTTGTTGAAGGGCTATCAAGCATTGCAATAATGACAAACATGCCTACTTTAGATGTCATTGCAATACTTTAGGGATGTCCCTCCAAATTTACATAGCAAACCTAAGAGGATGTTAGTATATCCTTCATCATCTTTCAATACAATGATTTTAACTTTTTTCAAGAAAATGTATAGCTAACTAAGTAAAGAGGATGCAATCTAGAATTTTAAATGGTGTTACTTTTTAGCACCAACAAAATGATTCTATTTTAGCATCTTCATTTGTGTCCTTTTTTTCAATCCAAAATGCTTTTGAATCATTGTCTTATAATTCTTAATCTCTAATCATTAAACCATTGTATTCTTTCATTATTTGCATCCATGGAGACCTACCACTTTGCTAAGGTTTGTTGCCTATTATTTGTGATATGCATGCTAGGGTATATCAAAATACTTTACCAAACATAAAAAAGTTGTTTATTGTCTGAATTCATAATAGATAACCAAAACTGCATTTAAGTTCTCATCAATTTGTTTGCAATTTCACTTAAAATGCAATTCCCATAATTAAGAAAAATCACATGACAAAAGATTCTTAATGATCCATAGACAACCAAACAATTTCATATGCTATAAATGAAAAGATTTTACATCTTTTGCAACAAAAAACTAATCAGAAATAATGTCAAAACAACAAATATGACCCCGAAGATAAATCTCTCATCCCCTGAAATTGCACCATGGAGAGGATAACCACTTGCAAACACCTTCTACAGATTTACAAACACTAAATTGCATTATACTTTATGTTTGAGCAACAAAGTTTGGTACTAGAGAATATTTAGATCAAAGGACATAATATACAAATTAAGATGCCTTCTCCACAGAGAAAAAATGCATTTATATGGATACCAAATAATTCTGCCCAAATTCACCACATAGATGACCCAAGTTCATGTCTCTACCATTGCATATATTTCATACCAAGAAGAATAGAATTTGTTGCTCGTAGGCATTCTACACATCTCAGGATAACATAAATATTGTTTGCATTTGGGCTCCAAAAGAAGATACAATTTTTTATATTCCTGCACAAACATACCCATAATACACCGCCAAAGTCACATTCAAGTAAAAGATAAGCTTGTGCAAGTCCCGGTCGAATTTGGAAAGTTACATACTCCTTAGCCCTGCATGCAAGTATGTTAATAATGTATATATAAGCTTTTCTTCTAATCATATTGCCTGGTATGTTTCGAATATATTTGTGCTTTAACCCAATTTTTAGAGATATTTATAGTTATCTATATGATAAAATCTCCAAAAATAATAATGTCAATTGAATGTTATCTTGCCTGCTTCCCCATTTTTAAACTGTTTATCTTTAAAGTTTAAAACATTTCAAAAAGATGAAGGACATAAAGCATTACCAACACAGTTTTGTGAGCTCTTATCTTGGAACCATCTTTAACCTCAAGAGTGATGTCGGTACGTTCATCGAGCATGATTTCAGGTGCCCACATTTTCAGAAAATAAATCTTTGCTTTCAATTCTTCAATCTCTTTCTTGAGCTCTTCATCCATTTCACTTGCCTCTTCATAGCATTCTCTACAGGTTCCAGCATCAGATGTTTTATATTGGTCTTTATAGGACAGGCAAGTCATAATTACCAATTCCTCATTATAACCCCTCACCATTGCAACCAAACAAGCAGAAGCAACAACAAATGCAAAATTATCAAAGACCTGAAAACAAATACACCTAAAACAAATTGTTACCAACTTTGCGCAAATGACCTCAAGCCAGTGATCCCACATCTAGATAAGACATTCACAAGTACATAGTTCCATGGAGACAACTAGCTCCGATCTTTCTGGGTTGGGTGGTCCAATGAGACATTCAAAACCACAAAAAAGGAAGTTTTAGATTGTTTTCCTAAAAATATTAAATAAAGATTAGCAACACTGTTCAGTTTGAAACTTTTGAGTAGAAGTTGGAAATAGGTGTGCTGACAACTCCAAAATTGAATAAGAAAAACTATAATTTGCATGGGAAAATATTAGGAAAAATGTTTACTTTGACATTTACAACATATGTTTTATTTGGGGGAAACAAAATATTCAATTTAGTCCTCTCAGTCTAGAACCTGCATGATCTCTTCAAGCAAACAAATGCCTTTGGAGCTGCCACATAGTCTTATGTTCCCTAAATAATTTTAAATGATTGCTTGACAAACCATTACTCCTTATATTTATGTGAGCTCTTCTTAATTTAAAATTAAACTCCCACATGAACTCATCACTCTGCCAACTTTATACCATGTAGCACTTGAAACAAATCACTGGCTCAGAATAACTTAGGAAGATTCGAAGATTAAGGAAATGTTAACCTTTTTATTTAGTGTTTGATTAAAATAATCAATCGATTACAAAGAAAGGCTATATATATGTGACCAATTGTAATGAAGAGTATTTTTTTATTCTGATAGATCTAATTTTAGTATAGAGTGGTTGAAAGGATAAATATATTTTTTCCATATTTATTTTGATCTATGATTTAATAGGTTCACATAGAGATAGATATAAATTTTGAACTAGATCTCATTAGATACATTTAAATTTAAAAATGTTTTCTAGTTTTGAAACTTGAAAAATTTACATTTAATTTAAATATATATTTTTTTTTAGTTTTGAAAAAATTTCAATTTAAATTTGTTTAGTTCATCATGTAATTTTGTTTTAATGATATGCAGATCTCTATTTAATTATATATATCATGGCCGATGAGGGATCTCATCATTCCCCTCATTCTGAGCAATAAGCTCAAACTAGATCAAATATATTTTAGGATAGTATTGCTAGATTAGACAATGCTCTAAAATGTTTAGAGAAAACAATTCACAACTCCCCCAATTTGGATAATCGAGATAGATTAGTCACTATTAGACAGGAGATTATTAAGATGATCAAGACAATTCGATCATACAATCCTTATGATGAAATCAACATTGAGCAGTTTTATTTTTCTCTT
Organism: Sequoia sempervirens; assembly: GCA_007258455.2. Taxonomy (NCBI): domain Eukaryota; kingdom Viridiplantae; phylum Streptophyta; class Pinopsida; order Cupressales; family Cupressaceae; genus Sequoia; species Sequoia sempervirens. The sequence goes on along the minus strand of VDFB02019111.1, from coordinate 3,516 downwards.
GCCATGAGTGTTACTAGCACAGTGAAACATAGAGAAGTTGCCAAATTAGTTTTAGGTGAAAATGTGTTATCCATGTTCCCATTTTATAGAGGAAAAAATAAAATTAGAGGATATGTGGTTACGAGGTGTGAAGATTCTCTTGTTGCACCATTCATATACCCTATATGGTTGGCAGCGCATCATAGGTGGCCTCACAATGACGAGTTGCCACTATATTTTGTCAAACAATTATATGCAGAATTTCATTTACATATAGAGGTGGACTACACATCTTATCATGAGCATGATGGCTAGGGTAAAGGTCGTTTTTCTAACAAACCACAGTTTTGACCTTCAAATTTTCCATCGCCTATGGACAAGAGGGCATTAGTTGGACGAAACCTTTTGGTTTTACCAAAATGTTTGGAATTGGCAACAGCAAGGGAGGCAACAACAGGCTCCACTCAGAGTCATATTTTTTATAATAGTGCCTCTATTATGATGCAGATTGATCAGATTTCATCTGATCGAGTTGGTAGATACTTATTACGCCCGTGGATCAACCTTCCTCCCACTGAGGCTACCTCTACATCGTATGATCCATTTATTAGTGTCGATCTACCTACTCTTGTAGATGTTGAGCATATGACCCACACGACTTTGTGTACTATGTGTAGACTCTCAATTTTGGATTTATTAGCAGCATATCAGGTTATCAGTGAGGACCATGGGATTTCTCTTGACAGGGTACCAGACTTTATTAGACAATGATATCCTCATACACATGCGATCCATGGGATGGAAAATGTAGCTCAGGATATTCCACATCAGCCTATAGGATCCCATGTGCATCATGTTTCTATTGATCCTTTAGCTTGTCCAAGTATCGTCAGGATGTTACAGTTCATGTTGAGGCTACTACAACACCTGATCTTGTCTGTGGGACATATAATCGACTTCTTTTGGCCACTGATACTGTACATGCTATAGAGCCCCAGGCTGTGATGTCTTTACATTCTCGTGATCTTAGTGACATTGGTAGAGCCATCAAGCAGGAACGACAGGTACTTTCAATTTATAATTTAAATACATAGATAAAATTGTGTTCTAAAAAATTATGTAATGCATTTTAAAAACTTCTAATTGTTTAACTACTTATTGAAATTGTGTACTTGAAAATTTTAAGCAGTATGGTGATTTTTCAAACTTTGGAAATTTGGAGCATGATGGCAATCTCGCACAGTATGCAGATGAGGTACATTTAAATTTAATAAAAAAATTAATTACTTGATGTTTAAGTTTGAACACATTGAAATCAAGTACATTATAATTTTAGATAATTTTATATATATGTACCTGAACACATGCAGGGGTTGGGACGAGGCTCAGGACACAGATTGGGAGATCTTGGATCAGAACATGGATCCACACATCTTGGATCAACAGAGCAATCAGTCCATAGATCGAGGGAGAGATCGATCCATGGATCGAGGGAGAGGTTGAGGGAGAGATCGAGGGATAGATTAGGCCAGAGATATGATGATTCTATTCATACCATACATCCCTCTCTTTGAGATTTTTTTTATAGTATTACATGTTTGAGATCATATTATTACATGTTGGAGACACTTTTTATGATTTATGTATTGAACATTTGCACATGTATTATTCTTATGTTTTATGGTACACATATGTAAATACTTGTTATGATTTACATGTCACATTCATACATTGATGTTTTATGGTTTGAATCTAGGTTTCTTATATACGTGCATTATTATGGTTTGATGTTCACTTACATTACATCTATAAATACATTGTGCATTATTAGTTTATGGTTTTATTTATTTAGAAAGGAACAAGTACCTTTATTTAAATTTAAATTATGGTTTGTTCAAATTCACTTGTTGTACATATCTATTTACATCATGAAATCAAAATGTTGTCCACTATCTAATGGTTGCTATTTGTAAATTTAAAAATATGGACATGTACACAAAATTAATTTAAATAAATAGTTCAAATGAATTTGTCTTTAATAAATAGGGACCAAGAAATAGAAAAAATTGAATGCAAATATGCTTGAGATTAATGCTATATTTTAAAGTAGAACATAAAAATGCAATTGGAAATAGATGATAGTTCTTGAATTCTTTAAAGGTCTAAATGCTCATTTTTAAAGTCAGTATAGGTTAAATACATTTAAATTGTCCATATATCATGCTATACATGAACCTAAGAATTCCACAATAATCTAATACACATGTTCATTTGAATGTGCATGCAAAGAATTCTTGAACTAGATGATGAGCTATACTTGTGTCCAATTGAATGTAAATGAAATCAAATATATATATATATATATATATATATATATATATATATATATATATATATTTGAAAGTGTTCACTTAAGAATGAACCATATAATTCAAAGAAAGCATGTAAGCTATAAGTGGAGTTGAATGTAAATGAAATCAAATTTCTAGTCTTGAAAGTTTAAGAATTCCATGTGGAACATTTATATATACGCAATTGGAAATTGATATATTTAAATCTTGAAAGTTATGCACATTTAATATTAAATTAAAAATTGATGACAATTCTATATAAATTAAAAATTGATCAATCCATATTTAATTGTACTAGAAAGATGGACCATTACATACATGGTCTCAAGCTATACATGGTAAACAAAGTTAAATTGATGCCAAAATGTAGATATCTCAAGCACCCCAAACACCATCACTATGATTCACTACAATGTTCATATATTCCAATGCACCTTGAGGTGAACAAGAAAGACCAAACCAAGAGAACTTGGATACAATCTAACATTAACAAAATGGATTTAATAACTATACAAGTAAAAGATAGGAGCTAATGTTCTTAAGCAAATTTGGATTAAAGATGAAATCAAATTATAAGGTCAAGTGATTTTTTATTAGGAGATTGGATTTGAAATGGATGATAGTCCAGATTAAGGATAAGGTCCCTAGATGTTGAAAGCTTTGGGTGATGATGAAAGGAAAATATGATGCATGGACTAGATTGAGACCAAGTAACCAAATTTTGATGTTCAAGTGATGATTTTTTATTAAGGATGGAGAATGGATGTATGGTTGAGATGGATCTAGATGGATAATTTTTAAATGATTCTAGGATGATTATGGTTAAATGGGTTATTACAAGTGATAAAACTTGATCTTAACTTGATGATTAGGATGAGGGATGCTTACCTGATGAAAATAATAAAATTAGGATGTGATGATTAGGATACATGAAAATCTAGATGATCATTTAAAATTATTGAATGTCATGCATTAGTAATGTATAAAAAATAAAGAAAACTAGAGACAACATTTATGTCTAGATTCTTCACCACCCAAACACCAAATCAACTAGATAATTATATAAGTTTGTGGAGTTGAATGTTAAAATGAAATGAAAGATTCATGTGAACTTAAGAATTCCATGGAAAATTTAAATTTAAATGCAAAATTGGAACATAAACTAGGTTTTGTACAAATTGTTGCA
>VDFB02019110.1:0-11773 GCA_007258455.2 Sequoia sempervirens | reverse complement strand
ATATATATATATATTTATATATAATATTTCTTCATATATAAATTTGATTGTGAAATGTTTTATAAACAAAAATACATGGAAAAACTTCATCTAGGCGAATTTGGGTTATGAATTTCTTTTTAAAAAAATTTAATTGCGTTTCAGTCCGCAGTTGCTGTACGACGAATACATTTTTTTTTTTTTTTAAATGCAGACTGTGGGGGAGGGCCGAAACCCTCCCCATTTCCCACGGAGGTGGGCGTAGCCTCCATGGCTGCGCCCTCTCCCCACAGGGAGCCACAACCGGAGCTGCGTACCTTTATAAGTTTTGTTTGTTTAAAATAAAACAATGGAAACTTTACAATATGCATTTTGTTTAGTTAAAAGTTTTAAATGCGATTTTGTTTGGGTATTATTTATGAATTCGGGTTTTATTAATATTCAATATATATATATATTTATATACATATACAATTAATTATATTTATTCACACTCATACATATTCATTTTCATATATATGTATATATATATATTTATTAAGGTAGGAAAATAATTTTAATATTTTAAAGATATATAAAATGTTTTCTTTAAATTATATTGCATGTGAAATTCTAGATTAATTGAAAGTGAATTTTAATTAAGTTGACTTAATTACATGCAAATTATATTGCTTGAATGGATTTAGTATATCTTAAAGTAGATGTGTTCTTTTCTTTCAATTTGCTTTAAATTTTGTTTCTTTGTTGGGAAAATTGGGAAAGTCTCAAATGTACAAGTCTTCCAGACCAATTGTTAAATAGGAATTGTGATTGTTAAAGTTAAATTCTTGAGTTAACTAAGGATGTGTACATGGTTTTGTATGGTGATTTGACACCTGCTTATGAACAATGATTTGATGTTCGTTATAACATGTTTGGTCTTTTATATTGATTTTGGTTATATGTACACCTTTTAAACCTTAGTCAAAGAACATAGAATTCCTTTGTTATGTTTAGGGGAGTGGCTTTTTTGTAAGGGGCAACACACAAAGTGGTGTCAGGGTAACTTACAAAGAGTTAGTAAGACAAGTGATAATCTAAACAACACAGTATTTAGATTTAAAATTCTTAACAAGAGTATTATGCCTCACTTATTGACTCTTGAGCTACTACAGTCTTGAGTATAAGATGAGAAGGCCTAGAATGACAAATCGGTGTCTTATTTCTTTAAGAGACATTCGATTCCATAATGATTCGCAAATGGGGCCAGGTTTTGTAAGAGGTTACCAGGGTAACCCATGTTGGGGGCCGGAACCTAGGAAGAAACACCAGGGTAACCTTTGCAATATTGTGATGACACTCCACCTAAAATAACAGTTAACCTTATGTATGTAGTACATTCAATTATCTTAAATCTGGAAGCAATGTAACCATTTTTTAGTTGTGTACTAGTGTCTAGGGTTAGTAGATTATGTCTAGGTAACCATATTACTATCTCCTAGCACGGGGGGTGGACCTACGGGTACCACATGGTTGGGTGGAATGTGCACCTTACTCCATTGGGTCCCCAATTTTTTATCATGGCAACGAGAGCTTCATGGATGGAGAGCTCGTACTTGGAAACTTATGTGTACTTCATTGTAATTTGTAAAACTTGTATTGTAAAACATCCCTCAATTGTTTTAAGAGGTGAACACTTGTAATTGTAACTATTATTTGAACTACCTCATCAGATGGATGAGTATTGTATATTTTATCAAATGCAATGTAAGGAAACATATTTGTACTTTATTTTATCTTGAATGGAATTCAATGTTATGTAATGTTTATCTTTATGTTAATGTTAATTAATATGTGCAATGTGAAATACTAAAGTCGTCTATGGAAACTCAAAGTAGTGTAACGTCGCGTAACTTAACGAATGTATGCAATTAATTAACTTAATAATTATACTTAAAAAAAAAAATTATTTCACCTTTATACACAATTGCAACATTCCTTAGGTTATTATGACGGGGCATTACACATTGCCTATGAACCTGAGCAAAGGTTTCTATTTTGTACAATCCATTCTCTTTGCCAGAGTGCAACAACTCGCTTTCACCATTGCCTAATTTTCAAGGCCATCATTGACAGGTGAAAGAAGGCTTTCTTCACCTTTCTATTCGATCAAATAATTTGAAAGTCAAATCAATAAAGTGGGATGCAAAGTAAAAGATGAAACGAAAATGAAAAGAAGAAAGGCATGGGAAATGAATCATAAGAATGCCAACAAACACTAATAAAGAAATCTACCTCTATCGCTGACTTTTTGCATGCATCCTTTTGTAATCCACAAAATTGAATCAAGAGGCGAATGATCAACAATGAAGTTGTGCTCACTGATTCAAAGTCTTTTAAAACTATAGAACCAATGCCTTCATTAAACGGAGAACAACAAAATTGTTTTAGAATGAGAAATTTTATATATGATTTTGGTCAATTGTAATTAAGATGGTAATTTTTTTCTGAATTTTTTCTTCCTAGTCATCTCCAATTTACAGTTCTAAAATTAGGGACAAAGAGAAAAAACTTTCAATTCTGACGATATCATTGTAAATAGAAAAATACAATAAAATAAAATAGAAAAATACATTTAGTGATGCATTTCTTTGCAACTTATAGATCCATCGTTCTGGCTTCAAATTTTATTTCTCAAAACAATCCCACGACCACAAAAGATAGTGCAATAAGGAATCAACAAATGCAATATTATTCAACTAAATATCAAAATCTATTACAATGATCTCTTCTATAAAGAGTTTTAGAGATCACAACAATAAAGGAAAACTCATGCAAATAGGCTGCATGAATAAAGATGGCAAGATGGCAAAGCATCAAACTGGTTTTAAAGCAAAAGACAAGAAAATCAAAATACAGGTGTCATTTTAAATGTCATGAATAAAAATATACATAGATAGATTGATGCTGCTGTAGACACCTCTTGGTGTAGCATACATATATTATTTATTAATAATATTTATTAAAAAAATGAGAGAAATCTTTACATAACAAATATTGATTTAAAATATTAATATTATTTTGAATTTATATCATTTAAAATATTTTTCAAATTTACCTATGTTGATATATGTTAGATATAGCACATCCAAACTATGTACTATTTATTGTTAATTTATATTATATTTTATTAAATTGTTAAAAAAATTAAGTTGTTTATAAATAATTTCAAGTTTTTTATAATTAACTTGGCATTGTAGGATTTAAATTATTTATAAAAATAAAAATATATAAAAGATTATAGATAATTTAATTTAAGTTATGGATTGAATCAAATTAGACCTAACCAATGGGATTAAATTCCATTTTCTCATCACCAAGATTAGTAATGGGAAAGATGAGAGCATAAGATGATTTTCTAATCTAATTTGGAAGTATATCATGCAAATATATTAAATTACTACTTTAAACAAAACAAATATTCTCTTATATCATTTATTGCTTGTAATCAAGATAACATAAAGATAAACTCATTTATAATATTAGCAATTTCTAATTTAACACAAAAGTAATTTATTTTATCTAAGAAAAAATCAAGATGACATGAAGATAAAATTCATTTATAATATTAGCAATTTCTAATTTAACACAAATGTAATTTATTTTATTAGCAACTTCTTATATCATTTATTGCTTGTAATCAAGATAACATAAAGATAAACTCATTTATAATATTAGCAATTTCTAATTTAACACAAAAGTAATTTATTTTATCTAAGAAAAAATCAAGATAACATGAAGATAAAATTCATTTATAATATTAGCAATTTCTAATTTAACACAAAAGTAATTTATTTTATCTAAGAAAAAATCAAGATAACATGAAGATAAAATTCATTTATAATATTAACAATTTCTAATTTAACACAAACGTAATTTATTTTATTAACAACTTCTAATTTAACACAAAAGTTATTTATTTTATTTAATAAAAAATCAAGATAACATAAAGATAAACTCATTTATAATATTAACAATTTCTAATTCTGCAGACTCCTCAAACTCAAGAATATAAATACAAACTCTAAAATAATGCATGAAAAACATTCACAATATAAGAAAAAATAGACTTTTGTTCACAAATTTTTCAATGAATATGACATACAGAACAAAAAAAAACATAATGTCACTACAATTCAAAATATATAAGATTTCAAACCACCTTTTAAGTTCATATCTAATTTTATTTTTTATTCACTACTCAATACCATTGAAGGATTTTAAAAATAGTTTCTATGCATTTATCATGATGCTTGTCTAGATAAATCTATCTTTGATATCTGTATGAAACTCTTGAGTCCCTGTTAAGAAATTCCATAATATGACTATTTCTAAAATTCATGCATTTCTCTAATAGTATATAGGGTAGACATCATAGAAAATTGGATTTATAAATCTTAAAGAAAATATGAAAATAAAAAAACGGAGAGACAATAATATTAGCTTATACTTCATCAAACAAAAAACCAAATTACAAATAGGAAAAATCCTTCAGATTTAGTCATGGGTTAGGCTCTTATGAGCATTCTCACTTTTGCAATTACACCTAACCCTTTTCCCAACAAAATCACATTTATATGTGAATGTATGACATCAAATTCATAAACATTACAAAAATGACAGATAAAAACTACTATGTATGCCATGCATGCTAAACAGGAACAACAAAGAATAAATTGCATGAAAAACAGAAGCTATTGCATGCAGAATATGATTATTTACACCCAGTCATCATCCAGTCATAGGATTCCATTTCAGTCAAGTATAATTCTCTTTTCATTGTGGCTAGTCAAAAGATAATATGAAGAATCTGATTTAATTTCAATACGATAAAAATGTGATGTTATTGCAAGTCATATGATCCTTGTAATGCTATTGGTCAAAAGCATTCTTTTAAACAAATCACATACTCACAAATGCAAGCACAAGGATAGTAAAGAAATTCAAATGCTATGACTTTGAGAAAAACGCTTTAAACAATTCAACCTGACTGACAAAGTTCCAAGTATAAATTTGATACCTCTAGAAGAATTTTAAAGCATAGGGTATAAATCAAAACAAAAAAACATTGATTTAAAAACAAAAAACATTGATTTTATATTTTATTTAAAAAAAGTTGAAAGCTTTAGTAAACTTCAAAATATAAGACTACAATCGATGTCTGTTGACTGCCATTCTAACATCAAAATATATTCAAGGAATAAAAATGTACACAGGGTGTTTCCACCCATTATATGAATGAATACACCTCTAGCATACTTATTTAATAAGATTATCATGAATTTTTTAATATCAGTTTAGTAATTGTCATTTTATTGTAATATTAAATTCAAGATTTTATATATGTGTAAGCTTTAAAAATATTAATTATTACCATCCTATATATACAATATTGTATTTTTTAATTTTTTTTATTATTAGATATTCAAGATAATCTTGTTAAAAATCTATTATGTATTTCCATAACAAATATTATAAATTCAAAATCATGTATATTCTAAAAATTTATATTTTAATTTTTTGAAAATATTCTAAATTAATATGTATTTCCATAACAAATATTATAAAATGATATATATTACTATTATAAATTAGAATACGATATATTGTATTTCCTTAAAAATTTCATATATAGTAAAACTATAAAAAGATGATGATAATGCATGTTTTTAAAGCTTACATATTAAAAAAATATCTTAAATATAATATTACAATTAAATAAAAATTATAAATTATTTATTAAAAAATATTCAAGATTATTTTGTCTAAAATAAGGAAATTTTTGCAGTTTACATTTAAAATCTGATTTAAAGGTATAAATCTATTGACAAATACTTTACTTTGTGACAGGTTATTAGAGTCAATTTAAATGGGGAGAATAAAAATTTACACATACTCATTGATATTCCAAGCATAAATTTGATACCTCTAGAAGAATTTTAAAGCATAGGGTATAAATCAAAACAAAAAAACATTGATTTTATATTTTATTTAAAAAAAGCTGAAAGCTTTAGTAAACTTCAAAATATAAGACTTCAATCGATGTCTATTGACTCCATTCTAACATCAAAATAAATTCAAGGAATAAAAAATGTACACAAGTTGTTTCCACCCATTATGCGAATGAATACGCCTCTGGCATAATTATTTAATAAGATTATGTTGAATTTTTTAATACCAGTTTAGTAATTGTCATACTTATTTAATAAGATTATGTTGAATTTTTTAATATTAGTTTAGTAATTGTCATTTTATTGTAATATTAAATTCAAGATTTTATTTATGTGTAAGCTTTAAAAGTATTCATTATTATCATCCTATATATAATATTGTATTTATTTAATTTTTTTATTAGATATTCAAAATAATCTTGTTAAAAATCTAATACATATTTCCATAACAAATATTATAAAATGATATATATTACTATTATAAGTTAGAATACTATATATTATATTTCCTTAAAAATTTTATATATAGTAAAACTATAAAAATAGATGATGATAATGCATGCTTTTAAAGCTTGCATATTAAAAAAATATCTTAAATATAATATTACAATTAAATAAAAATTCTAAATTGATTATTAAAAAATATTCAAGATTATCTTGTCTAAAACAAGAAAATTTTCATAGTATGTAAACTACTTTAAAATCTGATTTAAAAGCATAAATCTATTGATAAATACTTTACTTTGCGACGGGTTAGTAGACGTCAATTTAAATGGGGATAATAAAAATGTACACATACTCATTGATGTGAGTGTAAGAAGCCTCTCAACTTAATAAACTAAAACGTAGTTGCATCTAATATAGTGATCTATTTAGAGTTGGATATATTTGCATGAATCAATGTTTTACTAGTGACAATTATCATGGACATAGTCCTATGCTCTAAAAATTTTAAAAAATGAAAAATGTGATGTCATGATTAGAAAACAAGGAATATATTACTTGGTCAAGGATTTAAAAAATAACAAATATGATCATAATAAATTTAGAAGATAAAACATATCAATATTTGAGAACAATAGTTATATACCTTGGGATACTCTATCAAAATATAACCCCATTGCACAAATAAGTGAATATTCTTATAGGTTGGACCAATAATATTGTCTCAGTTGATTTTATAGCTAAATTTCATTCCGCCTTGATTTAGAGGTTCTATGATTTAACCTTTTTACTTTTCATTAATCCTTTTATGCTAAGTAAGCATCTTATGAATTTTAAGTTGAAACTATATAGATCTCTAAACTATTAACAATAGTATTAATGAAAATATTGAAAGGATAAATAGGAGTTATTTTCCATGTGTCAAATTATGCTATTATTTTTTATAATATAAGTTGCATTTACAAGGTGTAGTACCCTTTACACAAGGGGCCCAAAGGCCAAAGTCAGATCAAAAAACAAAAAAATATAATAGCATATTGTCCAAGAACAAAAACAGTAGACAGACAGCAAAAGGACCACCCACCCAACAACAAAACACACCCCACCCATTACTTAGCTAAATCCTCCTAAATTATGATACTGCTATCAGTATTCAACCGTGTAGTTTTACAAGTCAAACTCATTGACCCATGTTTCTAATTTATATTTAAGAAGGGATGATGATTTAGTTAATTTATATGTCTATTTCTAATATATTAGCATTGTGGAATACTATTTTTATTATTTAACTTTTCTAAAATAATAGATAAATAAATAAATAAAAGAATTAAAAATGATTATTGATTATTTAAATAATAATTAATTTAATATAATGCATGTTTTAAAATTGTTATTAACTATTACCCAAGAAATGTAACAGCTTAAAGAGGGAATTAACTAACCCAAACAAAGGGGGGGATACAGTTTGTATTAGCAAAGGCCTTCTTTATATTAATTCTTTGGTAGTAAAGTCTTGTTATTATTGTAAATACTATAGATATCTCACATGCCTGGTCTATACCCCCATTTTATTTGACATGCAAACAACATTTAAATATGACCACATACCTTACCCGTGCCCCCATGTTTTACATGACAATCCCATGCCTTGTCTATTCATCCACATTTAATGGCATGATTGGGAACTCATACTCAAACTAGAACTAGAAACATGCAATCAATGGAGTGTCGTTCGGAGAGGAGAGTTTCTTGGAGTTCACGGCCTATTGAATGCCTCATGTAGGGATGATCTGTAGGTGTTGAGGGAGCCTGATTCAAAATGCTTCCACCACTCTAGTTGACTAGAATTTTGTTCATTTACATAGGTGAATCTTAAAGGAGATCAGTTTACTTTTAACTGTGCATTATTTCCTATTTAAAAATATGCTCCCATGTCCACCAGTTAAAACTCCAACTACAACCATGACTTGTGGTTTTCACACAGTTCATTAAATTAATTCAGGTGTGATTATATAGGGGAGGTGTACATGGTGAAAGAAGTGTTGGAAATATAATCCCAACTACTCCAACTTGTCATGTCCTCTCCATGTCAAGTCTTCGTATCAACATTGGATCTCAATTAGTATCAACATTGAAGACAAATTAAGAACAAAGATTTTGAAGATTTGAAAAGATCTGAAACGACTTCATATTAACTTCTCACAGGTTTCACACAGTTTGTGGATAGTTTTTATGGTTGTTCTCGGTCTCTCGTATATACTTAGTATTCTATATATTGTTGAGTCTAGATTTTAGTATGCACTTGGAAATGGAGTCCAGCTCCGTAAAACTATAGGGAGAAAGAATGGTCATATGTTGGGGCTGATGCAAGAAGTTGGGTACACAAAAAGCTCAAAAAGTGGAAATGTTTTTATTGTTTTTAAGAATTTGTCACACTTGGACTGAAAATTTGAGGCACTTACACAATGAATTTTAAAAAAAGTCAGTATATGAAATCTAGCATTTTGAATCTAGTTTCCAAATATGTAAATTATTAAAATACCCAGATTATATAAATTAAATTTTGATAGGGATCTATAAAAACCAATTTTTTAAAGTCCCATTTTTTTACCATACCAAGCAGGTGTACGGACAACACTTTTTGACCCAAATAAAATTATTTTGCTAATTACTTTTGGAAAAAGAGAGCTAACAACATGAAGTTTTATGTGGATTTTTTTTTGTAATTTTGGTTGAATTTTTTTTTTTATTAAATTTTTATTGGTCTTAATTGATGTTTTTTTTTTAAAATGAACATGTACTCTAACAACATAATTGGACCTAAAAAAAAATTTGTTGACTTTTTTCATTGTGTAGAGAATTGTCTGAAGTTTGATGCCATATAATTTTTTTACAAGAAACTTAACCAATAAAAAGTTATTAAAAAACCAAAAAAACCTGGTATTTCAAGTTTAAGGACTAGTTTACTTAGAAATTAATTAAAAAAAAAAAATCCAATCTTAACAAAAGTTATATATTTAGAAAGTAGACATTGTATTCTCTAATGGGTTTTAATTTTATAAATTCATTTAGAAAAAAAGTCGATCAACTATGTTGTCAAAGTTGGACATTCTTCTTTAATCAGCCTTAGTTTTTTAGTTGCAGGTCAAAGGCTTAGGCTCGGATTGCCAAGCTTTTCCCAAGCCTAAAACCAACGCTGGATGTGGTGTGGAAATGTATTTTTTAAATAACGCGTACACATTATAGAAACGCATATGTATTATTCAAATGAAATGCGTACGCGTTTCATAACGCATACGCGTTACCCATTGACCCGTTGGTAAACGGAACGCGTACGCATTGTGAAATGCGTATGTGTTTCTTGAACATAACGCGTACGCATTTCTAATATAGTCATTTTTCCCTAATTTGGAAAATACTAGTAAAACACAATTTTCCTGCAACAATCCTTTTCTGTAGTACGGTCCGAAAGTGTCATTTTCTATGTTTTTTATTACAAATTTATCTTGTGCAGGGCATATTCTATTCAAATTGTTGGAAAAGACAAAGTGCAGGTTGAATTTTCTGAAGTGGAATCAAGTGCAAGAACTTTTTACAAGAAGATTTGGAAAAAGTGAATTTTTGGATGTACTCATGATGTTTTTGTACTTCAGAGTTTATAGAAAAAATGATCTTCATAGTACATAGTTTAATTTGAATATTTGAAGGAGGTGGCAATTTGAAAATAAGTTTCTTGAATTATTGTTTTTGTCATCAAAGAGGGTTTGGTAACAATGGGTGATAAGCAAAGACAAAAAAAAAGATGTAGAAAGTTAATGACACCTGAAGAAATTCAAGCAAATAAAGATAAGGAGGCAAAAAGACAAAGGGAAAGGAGAGAAATGATTCATCAAATGAAAGATTTGGAAGCATCTAGTTCCAATAATGTTGAAGAGGAAGCCATGAATGATGAAATGAATGTAGATGATACAAATGTGGAGATGGTGAATATGGAAGAAAATGCAATTATGGAGACAAACCCAACTATGCCTTCAACTTCAACTTTGAATGATATGCAAACAACTTCAAGTGTTTCTTCAAATCCACCTCCCAATGATATGGAAAATGCACCTATTCAAACAATCTATATAGGTATGTGTTCAAACCCAAGTTTTCATAATATTGATATTGCTTGTTTAGATGAAGTTAGATACACCGTTGATGAGATCAATAATATTAGGGTTGAAACAATGCAAAAACAAGAAAATGATGAAATTATATCTTATGAGAATGTAAATGAGAATGAAATCCTTAATATTGATGAAAATGAGTATGAAATCCCTTTTACATTTGAAAATGAAAATGAAACCCCTTGTGTGAATGAAAATGAAACTCCATCTATGGATGAAGGTGAAAATGTTTTATTTACAATTGAAACAGATGTGCTAGATAACCTTCGTGGTAAAGTTTCTTCAAGACAAATTAGAAATTATGGAAATAAAATATATAAAAATGTTTTTTTATAGAAAGAAATTAGGATTCCAATGTCAACTCCATGGTGCAATTGATGAGGAATGTTGAAAATGAGAAAAGTGATGAAAAATTAGGTGTTTTTGTAAAACCAAAAAAGAAAGATGATTCAGTAGAACAAGTCATATCTAGTGTTGCTAATGCTATTAATGTTATTGGTAAGAAAAGTCAATCAAAAGATAAGAATGCGGTTCGCCGTGCAATAACAACTGCTCTAGTTGATAAAATAAGCTCAACAAAAGAATGCTATAAGATTAGTAAATGTGCTAAACTTAACCAGAATTTTGATAGTATTTTAAAAGAAGAGAAAGCATTGAAAAGATCCCATTAATCAATGTTGAGTTTTAGTGGCAGACTTTAAAGATCGTATGCATGAAATTAACTAATGAAATTAAATATTTAATCCATAAATTTTGGCATGATAATACAAGAGTATCACCTAACATTAGATGTCTTAAAATTAAGGGTGGGTTCCAAAATTCGTGAACCTCATCCAAAGCATCTCTTAGATATGACTCAAACTGAATTATATAATTTTTTTTTAGATGCTTCAATCTTACCATTGAATATTAGCATAAGTCAAAGATCATTCGAAAAGTGTAAACCTTTTTATGTTAGAATTAATAAGCAACGAATCTCTTGTTGTTGTAAGACTCATGTACAATTTCATTATTATTATTATGATATATTTCAATATATACGATGCACTTTGCATGCTAACCAAATTATGCAGGACATTTGTGGTATTAATATGCCACCTGAAAGAATCAAATATTTTATAGCAGGTTTGTTTTGTAATCCCTCTTTAAATGGAAACTCATTTTTTTTAAAAGCATGCATTTCTGGAGAAT
>VDFB02019109.1:0-23865 GCA_007258455.2 Sequoia sempervirens | reverse complement strand
GCAGACTAGTCGAGAACAAATTGACTGTATTCGCCATCGAAACTGTCGAGATTTACCCCCTCTTTAAGATGGGCGCCCTCAGGCTAGAGGCGCTCTTTTGCTTGAAAAAGACAATTTTCTCACATCTGGCAATTTAGGAATTTCAACTTCTGTCGCTGTTTGCCGGAGCTGTGGGTCTCGGAATGCTTTGCTGGATAGCTCGACGGATAGCCAGACTGATTCTGAAGAGATTGACTGGATGCTTGAACACTTTCAGCAAGATCTTGACCTTCAAAAAGTTGGGCGCCCCTGGGCTATACTTGCACTTTCATGCTTTTTCCTGAGAAATCTTCATAAATTAATCACTGAAAACTTCATCTCGATCACTGAAATGACCGTATGCAACTTGAAATGTCGTCGTGAGATGTTCCTCCATCGTGAAAAACTCCATTCTGAGTCTCTGCTTCAGGTTCTGTTCAATATAACTGACTTTGACTGACAAACTATTGACAAAAACTCCATGCTTGATATTGCCCAAAACTGTGTTTTACAACATTTTAACAAGGTTTAGACTTTTAATGCAAAATGCCTTGATGAAGCAAAAAATTTGGTTTGGGTACAACAAAACTGGATATGTGATTGAATGAATCATGAATGATCCATGCTCTTTGTATCTTGTTTGGTTATATCTACATGATTTATGGTGTTTGACAACAATGAAAATTTGACATCAATGAACAAAATTTTGAACAATCTCCCCCTTTGTCATTGATGGCAACCTATCTTTCCTTATCACTTCTAACTCTCCCCCATTCTACTTCTCTCCCCCTTTGACATAAATGGCAAAGGGACTTCCAACAATGTGTTGCTTTTACTATTCCATGGAGCTACAAGATACTATGTATAGCTCCCCCTGAATATATGCCCCCATTTACTAATACTCATCTTTCTCTTGTCTTCTAAAATAATTTTCTTCTTCATTTTGACATCAATAAATTTAACTGCAATTGTATTAAGTGTTAAACAACTGCAACAAAGGAATTACATACAACAAACATACCCGGAAACCTCCAGATTATTTAAATAAGAAATTCTGGAGCTTGCCAGTCAAGAATCCTGAAAACTAAATAAATCCAACGCCTGCCTCCTGGTGTTGGTTTCTCCCTGTCAGAAACTGTAGCAAATGACTGAAGAATACCAGGCAACCAATATGGAAAGGATAGAAGGCTCCAGAAGAAGGCGTTTCAGCCTTCTGGTTCAAACGCCTCAACCCCAGATGCACACGCCATAGGCCTGAAATGGTACGGCCAGCCAAGGAAAATATACAACTTGCTCCTCAGATGCCAGATCTGCTGAATGAAGGAGCCTCAATCACTGTAGACCCTTCCTTATTGAAAACTGGAAAGAAACTGAACATAAAAACTCTGGTGAAGCTCAAATTGACTTCTAAAATGAAGCCATCCCTGTAGCAAAGATTCAGCTGGTCTTCCACAGCCTCAAGTTTGCAAAACACTGAAGATCTTTCGTTTCTCCAATGGAAGAAATTCACTGTAACCCTTGTCTCAGACAAAATCACAGAGAAGATAAAAGTAGCAATTTCAAATAATCATCAATAATGAGGTTGAATTGCCCCTTTTGCCTTATATTCCCAAAAAGGCACAATTTCCCAAAAGTGATGCCACTTTTACAATTAAATACATTTAAAATGTATTTAAATCATTTCAATAGTTTATAATTTTCACTTTATGAAGTGAACGCACCTTTTAAGAGACTTAAGTGATTTAATTTTTCACTTTATCACCTTAAGTCATCAATTTAATATATTTAAGTGGCTTTTTAACTTTTATAAAGTCAATTTGACTTTATAATATACCAATTAGTTAAATAATTAACTTAACCACAAAAATATTCATAACTCCCTCAATTCTCTGTGTTTTTCCGTGCCGTCAAAAGCTGGCAAACACTGTGCTACAGATGCCTGCACTGAATCCACTACTGAAGTGAAGGAGAGGGAAATGACAACACCCACCAAAACGGCCACTGACCCCCTAACCGGATCCTGTCACCTCAGGGGTCCAAGAAATAGGTTAACTCAACTGCTCCTAAACTGACTAGAATGGGGAGATTACATGGTCCCCATGGATCTTTGCATTTAGAACACATCTTTCTTTCTTGTCCTTCCATTTGCTTGCAAATATGACCGGGCTCCCATCTCTCTTTGTACTTGTAGCATAGGCTTTTACTTTAGAGTTCTTCTCGGGATTCTCTGGGAAGGAATGGTCTTCTTTGTTTATCCCTTCCATGGAAGTACTTATCTTCCCTTTTTGAGTGGCCCCTTTCCCTTTCTCTTGTTTTGGCGTTAAGACATGTGGCCTTTTAGATTGCTTCCCTAAGTGTGGTAGGGTCAAAAGCACTTACGAGGCCATGGAGTGAATCAGATAATCCTTCATGAATAGGTAAGTGAGCCTCTCCTTGGATATTTCCGAGACCATAATTGCTAATCTTTGGAATTCTATGATATATTCTTCAAGGGTTCCCCTTTGTCTTATTCTTGTTAATTCTTTAAAGTGCTTTTGGGGGTGTGTTTGGTCAAACCTCTCAATAAGTAACTTTGTGAAGGCATCATAAATCTTTATGTTATGATGATTTTGGGTGATTAACCCATGGTGCCACCAGTCATGGGCAACCCCTTCTAAGTGCAATATGGCAAATTTAATGGCATCTTCTTCTAACATTGGATTGAGAGATAGGTAGGTTTCAAATTTCTGTTTTTCTTGATCCGTCAAAACTTGGGATGGCCAGCTTGTCTACAATGCATTGTAAATCTTGATTAGTTCGATTTTTCCTTTTCCTTTGGGTCTTCTTTTTCCAGCCTTACAATATACCTTAAAAGGAATGCTTCTCTTGACCTTAGGGTCAAGCCTTGCATATGCTACAGCAAGTTCATTCAATTTAGAATTAGATGTGTTAACTTCCCCTTCTTCCCTTGATGACCCTTCGCTAGATAAGAAGGGAGGCAGAGTTACTCTATGGGTGGACCTTGCTATGGTGTTATTTTTTGATTGGCTTGGGGTGGCTTCCCTCCCATTTCCTTGGTGAGACCTAAGAGCATCTATGGTGGCATTGATGTTTTGTAGGGCTTGGGTTGTTTGTTCCATGAAGGTTCTAAATTCGTTTTCCATTTGTTCCTCTCTTGCTTGGTCTTGGTTGTGGTTGTTGTTTTGAGCTATTCTCTTTTTCTCTCTCTCAAGGGCTCTCAAGGTTCTTTGGCTAACCATTAACTATTTTTCCCCTCAGGCTAGCATAATCATGCTTTGATACCACTTGTAATGTCCCCTTTTGGGATCACCTTCTATTTTGCCTTGAAATCACAATTCCAGATGAAACAAATAGCAAATTATAGTTAAAGATACAATTTCCTACACAAAATTGAAGTGATGTAAGTCTGGTCATGGAAACTTCCAACCATGTTAGATGAATATGATAAAAAATACATTTAATTATAAGTCTAAGAAAGATTATATATAACAATATAACAAGTCCCAAGGACTATGTGGGCCCAACCATAATGAGGACATGATGAGGTGCCCCAAGTATCCTCCCCTTACGATTGTAGACCCTCTTTATTTTCTTCAACAATTGATTCACTCAAGGATAGTTGGGAGGTTGCAGAATAAGGTGCCCTTCTAGCAGTTCTCCCTATAGCAGGGTGTCCGTTTAGCAGTTCTCCCTTGATAGGGTGCCCTCTTAGCAGTTCTCCCTTAATAGGGTGCCCTTTAGCAGCCCTGTCTCATCCCTTTATGACCAATTGTCACTAAACCAGAATAAAATCACTATTAACAATATTAGTAATTATATGCTATATTTGATAAGTAGGAGGTATTTTCTACAACATGTCAAATTGTGATATTGCTATTAGGATTGAATCCTAATAGGAATATCACGATATGCTATATTTGTTAATAATATCAATAACTATATGCTACATAATATGCTATGATGTGAGTGCTTAATATTTATGATTTTTGATCAACTAAGCATCATACCATAGGGTTCTGATTATGTTATTGGTCTGAACGAGTCTACTGTATACTTGTGAAGGCTTATGCTGGTGGTCGATTTCTCCGCTCCTGTTTATCTCTCTAGATCATATATATAAAATATGCTATGTTCTATCCTAAGCTGCTCTTTACCTTTGAGATCTTCTCCATCTTATACCCACGATGGGCTGAAGGTCACCTCCCTTCATCAATAGTGATGTTCTTTTGTTAACGGCTTAACTAATCATTCAGGGATATTTAATTTATTAACATTATCCCTTAATCGCTGATCTTGAATTGTTATCATCTCCTTTAAATATAATCGCCTTAATATGAGTGATTGGGTGGTTTAAGTCGGCCAAATATAGGCGATTGAATAGTTAGCTAGAATGTTTTAAAATGTGGCGGTGTTGGTGGAGGTCGACTTCCTATAAAAAGTGTCATCATTTTTATGATTTATTTTGTTTATTTATTATCATTGGTGCTGTTTTGTATTGTGGATGGCGGGGGTATGACACATAGGTTTTATAAGTTGGATGTGCACAATAATTGTTTTTAATAGATATTTTAGTTGGAATTCTATTGGGGTACCATCCTATGGAAAAAGAAAAGCATACAATTATCTTATTTTAACATGTGATTGGAGCACCATGCACATTTAAGCTTTATTTTTGAATGTTCATTTCAATTAGCACATTGTGGTCCAAGCACAATTCTTAGGGGTAGCAACATCCTACATTGTCTCTTCCTCATTGTCTATCCCTACATTTAGAGGAAAATCCTCCACTGAAGAGAAAGGATCCACCTTAGATATCCCCTAAAACTCCAAGCATTCAACATTTTTTATGTAGAAAGCTCCAAGCATTTGAGTAAATCCTTTTCGTGTAGCTCAAAAGGCCTAGACTTCTAGTTACTACCATTTTGTAACAACCCACCCTACATTTTTATTTTGACTTTTGCATTAAAGATGCAATGCAATGTCTTCAACACTTTCTGATCACCCCAATCTCTGAAAGGGCAAGGTGAGAGCATATGGTGCCTCCAACCACACAACTAATCTAGATGAATGCAATTACAATAATATGGCGGCATGTTGACCGGAATACGTAGGTGGCAAAGCCAATGTTATCAACACAGTAACAACCCATCCTACTTTTATTTTTATTTTTACAATAAAGATGCAATGCAATGTCTTCAACACTATCTAATGACCCAGATCTTGGAGTGGGCAAGGTGAGAGCATATAGTGCCTCCAACCACACAACTAATCTAGATGAAAGCAATTACAATAATATGGTGGTAAGCTGACCAGAATATTTAGGCAGAAAAGCTAGCCTTACCAACACCTCTTTGGCGGACTATGTAAAATGACACACAGGCGGCAAAGCCAGCCTATCAACACCTCTTCGGCGGATTGTGTGTATGCAAAGCAAGCCATTGATAGAATTATTAAGCTTGACTCAAACCAAAATGGTCAATAATGCCAACTTGTTCATGCCAAAATGGGCTGAATGAAAATGCTATAATTGTTGGCAGTGAAACGTCCAACTTACAAAATGAAAATGCATTCAAATGATGGATTTTGGTGGTACTACCATCCAGGGTTCACAAGATATTATAAAATGCATTACAAATTAACATTTGAGGAAGTAAATTGCCGTTATAGACTGATACAAAGTTCTGATTACAAAATTAGGCTGCTGCAACATCCATAATGAGACCAAATAATATTTATAAACAATATATTCAAGTACCCAACATGAAGAATACCTCCAATAGTTGATACAAGAGGCTGATGTAGGTCTGATATCACTCTGTAATTGCTGTCATACTATTAAATAGGTCTGATGCACTTTGATAACACGCTGCAAACTCCTGTGTATACTGATGCAACAACACCAAAATGAAGGAAACACACCCCAAACTGAAACACAGTTGATGTAGGTTGCATAAATTCATCGCAAACTTAATTACAATGCTGTGAACTCTCTCTCTGACTAATAAACACTGAATAACAGGTCTGACAAGCAATGATAACACTCTGAAATCTTGCAAAGAGTATGCCCTGCACCACTACTACATGTGTAAACTGAAAACTACTCCAAAACACACCAAAACTGAACCCAAAGAACCACAAACACAATGGACATCAATCAAAATGAGAAATCAGTCACCTTGCAAGTCTAAAACTGAAGTTATTTGTAATATTCCCCCTTAATTTTTTTCGATTTTAATCAGCAC
Organism: Sequoia sempervirens; assembly: GCA_007258455.2. NCBI lineage: Eukaryota > Viridiplantae > Streptophyta > Pinopsida > Cupressales > Cupressaceae > Sequoia > Sequoia sempervirens. Next base: position 17,605 of record VDFB02019109.1, on the reverse strand, counting down.
CAAACACCACTGTTAGCGTTAGCTCCAAATAATAACCAGCTTGAAAAGTAACCCTTCACCTTTTGATCACCAAGATTCCAATGTGGGCGAGGTGAGAGCATACGGTGTCGGGGATCGTTAGCAATTGGTAATTGAAATTACAATGCTTGCTAGGCGGCTAGCCGACCATGGATGAAAAGTAAAATGTTGGATACAAAGTAGACGGATAACCAACCATGAGCTTAACCACTTATTCAGCGGGAGTAAAACTAATTACAAATAATCAGGCGGCATGCCGACTATGAATCCACTCTACCACTTATTTAGTGGGGGGAATTATTAAACTTAAAGTGTTGAAATATAAAATGCTTCAACCACTTATCCAGTGGGAGCTAAATACAAAACTTAAAATGCAGCAATAAAGATAACAGCTGTTAGTACTACTAAACCAGCTTTACAATGATAGAGTTTCAGCTACACAAAACACATAGATATTCTTCCAAAGCCACCAAGAATTAGAGTAAAATCCTTTAATTGATACAATATGAAAATGATATAGAAATGGAGCTCTAATCAGCAGTATATCAAAAATTAACAAGTCTGATCAGAAACAACAAGTACAAAAAATCAGACCAGCAAAGAAGAGATTCACCAAAATGCTCATATCTTCGCCAAACGGAGCCCGATTGACGTGAAACTGAATGCAGATGAATCCTTGAAGCTAGGTGTCCAAATTACAGTAGCTAGACACCTTCAAATTTCACACCAAACAGTGGCACAAATCCCAATGCACAACAAGAGATGGTACGGCCTCCAAGAAGGCTCGACCTCTAAAAAATTAGATTCGTAGAGATAAAATTTGAAAATTGGGGAGATGAGGCGCCTTTCATAGTTGCACAGTTGGCACCGATACCTAGAACCAAATGAATGATGTTGATGAAGCCATGAACAAAAATGTGCTTCAGCTAGCACTTCCAGCAATAATATAAACAGATTATAAACCAACAATCTGCCTATAATGAAGAATAATAAGAAATTATACAACAACAATCTGCTATCACGAACAAGATTAAACTTTGTCTGCACCTCTATGTGAAGTACAGTCTTCCGTCACCATCCAAGAAGCCATAGTTTTAGGCCTGAAGAATGGTATAGAAAGCTAGAGAATATGCAATCCTCGTAGCAAAGTTTGAACTCAGTTCAACAACATAACAATATGAATTTTCCAAAAGATGTGAATGTATGAGCAAGGCACCAATAAATAGACTCTTTGAAGCTGGAAAATGAATCAATTTGAAACTTCCAAGAAAGAACCTTTTCAACTTCTTCATGGGATGCCCATCTCTAAACGCACTTTTAAAAATATTAAAATAACTTAATATTTCTTCCCTAGGTGCCCACCAAAGAGAGCAAATAAAACATCATTGAAGATAATAATATTTCATCTTGGACGACCATATAAAGGCCCCTCTTTAAAATCAACTTAAGTTCATTGACTAGGCGAGGGGTACAAACTCAAAACATAAAATTGACTAAGTGTTGAAACTCAGTCCAATGAAGCAACTAAAACCATCGCCCAAAACTGATTCTGCCAGATTGTCAGAAATAGCATGATGATTTGAGCTGAGTTGCTGATAATGCCACTTCCAAAAATAGACTTACTAAAAATAGCAAGTTCCAAAAATAGTAAGTTCACTTCAAACTCAACAGAAAGCCAGACTGAGCAGAACACGTGACTTACTATAAATAGTAAGTGCTTGGAAAGATTGACGAACTCAGATGCATGTCACACCACCTTGGAGATCTCTGAAAACCCAGAAAAACCCAGAAACCTTTCCTGCATGCAAGGAACGAGGGAGAGATTCATGCCATTTTTCGCAACATGCATGTTACCTTATCCTGAAGCTCTCCAAAAACCCAGAAAGGTCCACTAGACATGCATCAAAAACTCTCACATGCAAACCTTCAAAAACCTCCTATAAAAGTGGAAACCCTAATTTCCATTTCTGCTTAGCCTACGAGTTTTTGGAAATAGGCTAAATCCAACTGAAGAGCATAGGGCTAAATTGGGGTCAGTACATTATCACTGCTGGTATAGTAGGTACAATTGTCATAAAACTCTTAGAAATCACCTAAGTTCACCTTATTTTTTCTTGGTTTCAAGAAGAAACCTCCTTCAATCACTTCACAGTTCCACAAGCTTCTTAAATCACCAAAGTTCACATTACTTTTTCTTGGTTTCAAGAAGAAACCTCTTAGAAATCACCAAAGTTCACCTTATTTTTTCTTGGTTTCAAAAAGAAACCTCCTTCAATCACTTCACAAGCCCTCACAAGCCCTCAAACTTCTTAAATCTGCATCATAAATCCTTGCATTCCGAAAAACGTATCAAAAATCTCCATTGAAATCACTAAAGTTCACCTTATTTTTTCTTGGTTTCATGAAGAAACTTCCTTCAATCACTTCACAAGCCCACAAACTTCTTAAATCTGCATCATAAATCCTTGCATGCCTAAAAACATATCAAAAATCTCCATTGAAACACAATTGAAAAAATAACTTAACCTTGCAACACAAATTGGAATATCTTCACTTTCAGCACTAAGGCAATCTCTTTATGCAATTGCTCCAATGGATGTTGAGGGTTTTTGTTCTCAAAAACCAATATTTTGAAGACATAGGTGACTTCTGAATGAAATCATTGTTTCTAGCTAGGAGGGTTTTTTGTCCTCGAAATTGGAATTCCAAGAGGGTTTCTGTCCTCAAGAAATATGAGAACTCATGTTCTCACTTAGAGCAAATAAAAAATGCAATATTTAGTCTAACCCTTCTTCTCAAGACTCAACTCCTATTAAAACCTTTTTAGAGATATTTTAAGAAAAAGTGTGGAATGCTCCTTGAAAGTTGGATCTGCACTCGAAGAAAACTATTGTATTCATCTTGACTCTTGGAACACTTTGCCATTGTCAAAAAATTGTTTCGATAAAATCAACGCTCTCCAAAAATCTTAGAACTTTCCAAGAATGTTGGAATGGACCAAAAAAGGGACATTACACCTTTGGGGACTTCTTCTCTTTTTCCAAAGGGGCTTTCTACTTAACTCTTAAATCTTCGTGAAACCATCCTTCATGGTCTCGTTTGCTTGCTCCATAGATAGCTTCTCCTTAGCATCATGAGACCTATTCTCCTTGCCTCTCTATTGTTCCATTGAGTTATTAAGCTTTGAATCAAAAGAACTACCTAGCAACTAATGATGAAGGGAAGCTTTCCTCCACAAAGTAGATTTTCCATGGATCCTTATAGCTTTTGAATTGCCAACCACTAAATATCCTACATCAAAGTAATTTGTGCTGTGAAAAGCATGTTTTTCATAGTCTAATGGCTGTTTCCGAATCTCCTTTCCTACTCTCAGCCATATATAAGAGGGAAGGCCTTGGGTGAAATGCAACTCAACTAGGATTCTTGCTATAGAGGAAAGCGTGCGCCTTTGTGTATTAGGAGAGAGAAATAACTTTTCTTGAAGAACCTCCAATACTTTTCAATTTGAAGGAAGCCAAAAATGCATAGGGAGGTTAGGTATCCTTACCCAAATAGGGGTTACCTTAAGATTCTTTGTAAACGGGTTAAATTTTGGATAACAAGGCTTTAGGAATGTGCATGTAGTGTCCATTATTTTCATTATGTCACGTGGGAAAGCATCTTAAATAATGTCATGGGCATGCCATCCTCTATGCTAGCACCATGAACAAGTCTCCATCCCAAGGATGCTGAGTTCTTTGGTGTACTACCAGACACTTTGGCCTTGATGGTGGCATGTGTGGTAAGGGCTTGGAGGGAGAAATGACCAACAATGCTCCTTCTCATGGGGTCACAACCTATCAACTCTTATCTCTGTCATTTTTCTAGCTTGTGTAAGATTTCTTTAGCTTCCACTTGTGTCAAATCTATTTTGTGTAGTTCCTTTTATAAAGAAGGCTGCTACTAGATTGGTAAAAGCTGCCTCATTTTAAGATTGATGTGACACTTATTACATGATCTATTGCTTTGCCAATTTGACAAAAAATATTCTTGAGCAATTATGTTGACATAAAATCTCACTAAATGTTTTTTGTGTTTTGTGTATGTATTCAAGTGTAAAGAGCAACTTGTTAAATAGTTATTGGATTATAATTTTGTGGCTTAAAATTTGGGGATAGTTTTCTATGTGTGCCAATCTATAGGTTTCATCGAGTCTCCCAAAAATTCATGTTATTATTTTAGGAGTTGAATCATGCAGGAAATGATATTTTTCAATTATCTCTCTGTTAAGATCTTAACGAAATGTGCTGATCATGCATGGGGTGGAGGTTTAAGTGCTTGGAAATATGTTTAGATTTACATAGACAAGTTTTGACGTATTTTTGTGTTCTAATTGCATGTATAAATTTTAAAAAATAAATTATTGTGTGTGTATGTGTGCAAGCATATGTGTCATTTACTAGTATGCATGGTTTCAGCATTGGGGTTTATTGTAGATTTTTAAATACATTAGTGATCGATTACTGACTAACATGTTGATATAAGGTCTTAAGGAAATGTGCTGATCATGCATGGGGTGAAGGTGTAGATGCTTGGAAAGATGTTTAGATATACCTAGACAAGTTTTGATGTATTTCTGTGGTCTAATTTTGTATATAAACTAAAAAATGGTTTTGTGTGTGCATGTGTGTAATCTACTCGTATGCATGGTTTCACTATTAGGGATTACTGTAAATTCTTAAACACATTAGTGTTTGATTACTGATTAACATGTTGATATGCATTGATAGGGATTTTGTATTTGCCGTCTTTTTGATTGCAAGTTATGTGCCATTTCTATAGTTTCCATTGAGATAATGCCTAGTTAATTATGTGTGTTTGCAGGTAGGTTTGCAGCTCTCTCTTGTAAGCCCTGGAATAATTCTGGAACCATATAAGCCTCCTGAACCTATTTCCTTTTTGCAAAGGTTTGTGATCATCTCAAGTTGTTCTCATTAATTGATACCATTTGATGTAAAATAGTATTATAGATTAACTTTCAACTCTACATGGTTGTTGTAAGCCACATAACAAATTATGTTACTGTTGATATTTGCCTGGATGTCTAATTGAGTTTTGAATCAGTACAGTGTAACATATGCACAAATATGATATCATTATACACCTCACAAAAGAGATATATGTGCTTTATTAGGCCATATCAAATTTCTCCTATGATTATTCACATAGTTTCATATTAAAATCGATATTTTACATTGCATAATAAAACCATTGCTTTTGATTTTGAATGGACTTATAAAATGATGTGTTTGTAAAGGTGTCTTGTGTATGCATAGTTCCTAGAGAAAATATTTATGGATATTTCTGAATATAGGAAGTAATGTAAAGGTGCTTGTCTTGGTTAAGGCCTAGAAAACATGCAAGTTTGCTGTATTGAAAGTACTTCTTTGCTTTACCTTTTTTATTCAAATTTTGTACCCCTTGGATCTCAACCTCATGACCAAGCTTGGAGTTGGGAGTGTATTGAGTCTTGTCTGTTGACTACACTAAGACTACAATATTCTACTAAATGTTTAAACATCAAACTTTTTATACATTTAAAAGCATTTCTGATTTTAGGATATAAAATTTAAATACATGTTCATTTACCTCTTGTGTAAATATTATCCTTTTATAGCAACGATAGTTGTATACACATGTAATGTCCCCAATCAGGAATTTTTGTATATTTTCTGATTTTGGATGCAAAACACAAAACAAAATGAAACTAATTGCTGGAAACTTCTTTTCAAAACTTTCTATGGCTGGGAAACAACTTCAATTTCACCCAATCTAGCAAAATTCACTTATAGATGACAAATAACCCAAGTGAAGATGCTGGTTAAGGTCTGATATAAAGTGGACAGCCAACTAATCACTCTTTCACATGCAATTACAATCAGATCTGAGTAGTCAAAGCTCTCAGACATTGAATATCAATGCTGCTAGGAATGAATTAAACCTTCAAATGCCAACAAACATCCAAGAATGGAGCCCTATGGTATTAAACTTGATTGGATCTGAATTAAATACCAATTTATCACCTTCAAAATATCTTTATTTGATTTGCAACGTGCTGGAGCAGTTTACAATGACTGATATGCACAATTTCAGACTTACAATCCTTGAGTTTTGGCCTAGAATAATGAATGTACAGCTACCACACACTATGGGAAACCTTATTAGGCAAGTTTGATGGCTGGATCTGATTGTAGGAGTGCTGTTGTAGCAACAAAGGCATGGTAAGTGACCTAGTGAGGTCATGTGGCAAGTGGAAATAATCAATTAGTGGTAGCACAACAACCAAAATCCTTCAAAATGCTGGTTTCACTGTAGGAACAACACGCAAACTTGAAGCTTCGCCCAAAAATGTCAATTTGATGTTGTGGTGCAATTTGCTGACAAATATGTATTAAACAATCACAATTAGTGAGCTCAAATGTAATCCTTGTGTAGAATTGCTTCAATAGACATGAGTTTTTTGTCCACAATCCAATTATTGGAAAATCAAGAAGGATTTTGTCCTTCAAGATCTCCAAAACAGCTAATGGTTTTCATCCTAGAATGCAAACTTGAACATGAAGCTCAAATTCTAGAAATTGAAAGGAAAAATTATGATAAAAACATGATGATGCAAATGAAGCTAGGCGCCTTCCTTTTGTAGTGCCCCAATTGGGCCCTTGGGACCAGTTTCCTCAAGTATTAATAAATATTTTATTTTATTTTAAGTATTTATAAATATTTTTTTATCTTATTAGTGTTGAAAATATTTTTTAGTTTAAAAATAATATTTAAGTTTGCCTTTTAAATAAAAAATTACCTGGCCCAACTTATAATAATATTAAAAGTTATTTCCCTTGCTTTGCCCTTTAGCTTACAGGACATGGGGACAGGTTAGAGGTCTTCTCCTTGGCGATATTTCTGAAAGGGGGGCATGACAACATATTTTTACTGATTTGGTCAGTCCCACTCATGGTTAAGTATACATACTGATATTTAGTGGCATCCAACTTTATTTTGCTTTAAGACTTGTTTACAACAGTGATAAGGGGCCATAAATAACTTTGGGCTAATTGTTTGTTGGGCTGAATTAGTTTACTTGTTTAGCCTTGCACGTTCTTCCCTCTATTGTTGGCCTTGTACTTTATTTTCCATGATTTCACTATCGAGACATGTTCAGAGTTTTTCTGTAGAATCTTTCGTTGGATTCATTAACTTACATCGTATTTTTTCTAGGACATAATAAAAAATTCTCTAATATGCTTTGTGTGTCTATTCTTGTTCATAATGGTTTGTTGCATGGATAGAATACTAGTAGACTAGTACTTAAATACTTGTTGTTTTGATTCCATTGTTTTGGACTTTAGTATTGGTGAGAATTGCTTGGTATGTGCATTGCATACATCTAATAGATTTAACTCCTTTTGAATCCCCAACATTTTGGTGCATTTACCATTCTCATAATTAATATACATTGCATAAACTTTGCAGAGTATTTTTGGGAGGACTGTTAAATAGCAGTCACATAAAAGGAAGATGCCTTTGTAGTATACACATTTTTGTGGAACCAAACATTCCATGGCTAAATAATACAAGAGGGCAAAGAGATGCAAAGTGAATGTTATAGATGGAAAAATTAAAAGATTAATTGTATGTATTCCCAATTTGCTTGTACAATTGCGTACTAGTTTGTTCAATTGCAAGATAAATTTAGGTCTGCATAATTAGGAGGTAGATTACAAAGAACACACATAAGAGAGAAAAACATGATAGAGAAGGGACACACATACAAAATCAATCTCACATGAAGCAAGTGAAAGTAGATTTATGAGTAATTCTTGATGAGAGCCACACTTTAGAGTTTAGACCACATAACTGAGGAATCGTGTTTCTGTGTATGGATATGTCCAAGTTGGACATTGATACCATGTGAGTAAGATATGGTCCTAGGGTGTAACTCTTCCAAAAGCAACATTTTTTTGCTCATATCTTTTTACATGACATTGCATTTATTGTATTCTTGGATATTTTTCATGTATTTGCCATGTTGGCCAGATATTTGATGTAATTTTAGATGATCAAAGCCCACCCATATCTTGCGTTGAATAACATTCCCTAGTTATTTAATTGATTAGTATTTGACTAATAAATACTTGGATTTTGAGGTTTAATAATTGGAGGTGATTTTTTCAACCTTGAAATTTGAGTTTTAATTTTCATTTTCACTTAATAGTGGAGCATGTACTTGAGATGTTCTCTTAAGTAGGCTTCGTGTATCTTTGTATGAACTCATTTGTATTTTGATGATGATATAAAGTCTGAAATTCATTTGAGTTTTTTCACTTATGGTTTTCTCAAGCTAATCTAGAGATTTCCAGTTCCTTTCTTGACAATTCTCATTTTTATGATATATTTCAAGTATTTTTTTAACCAAGTCCTTGAACTCAGAATCCTGGAACTGAGATCTGAGAGGCATCCTAAAGATTTGAGGTGCTAGTTATATTAATTCAAAAAACAATATGAAGATGGCTGTTACATAAACATATAGATAATAGGATGCAAAGATAAGAAATTAACCCTTGGGATAAATCTGGATCTTCTAAATTTATCTAGAAGTCTTCTCCTAACTGAAGAGCTGAAGAACCTGCATTGTCTTGTGGATTCCTTTTTTTCTGTTTGGATTCTTATCTTCTTTTCCCTCCATTTTGTCCTAGATGTGTCCATTTTGATGTCCTTCTCCAACTCTTTGGATGCCTTCTTAGTTTTGCTTCTCACATTCTATTTTCCCAACAATGGTTGCTTCCCCATTTAAAACCATTGTTTTCGTTTCTTGCTGCCTAGATCTGCTCCTTCATTTACCTCTTTGCTCCTTCCTTCTTTGCTAGTCCTACCTTTGCTTATCCTGTCGTAGCAAAATCTTTCTTTGCTTTCCATTCTACCATATTGCGTATTTTTAAATTATTTATTAATTTCTTAAATACTCCATTTAAAAAAAAAACTGAAACTTTTTTTTCAAATTGCTATTTGAAGCGGTAAGAAGCCAAGCTATAGGCTACTTGCCATGAATTATTTGATCACAAGCTAGAAATAGTAGAATAAGTACAGGATAAATGGCAAGAGCATGATTGAGCTTTAGTACCATTTGTTATGCGCTGATCATCTATATGCAAGAGAAAAAATGAACATATAGTATTAAAATATAAGGAAAAGAATATGTAATGTCTTATATAGGTAAGAATAGTTTATAAATCTAAGATTCAAGAGGCATGTACTTAAGGATGTGTCTGGACACACTACACATCGTCTCTTGGTAATTGAGGGTCATTTAGAATTACTATGTTTATGATTGGCAACCTGTCCCTTAAAGCTTGAGAGCTTCCAATGTAAAGTTAATTTTAAAACCCATTTCACCTCACAATTTTTTAACAAGACATTTTGACTAATTTTAATTCAATGTTCTATATCTGCATATTTTAGTGGTTTGCTGTCATTCTTTTACAAATTTTCGTATCGTAGAAGATTGGCTAGTTTTTCAATTTCTGGTTTTTTGCTTGACATATATTATTGTAGCATAATTGTTTAATTATTCAAGTTTTTTGGTTGGTTTACATGAAGATTCTTTACAAGGGCGGGCTGGAAAAGGACTAAGAGCAATTTGATCTCAGAGGTAGATTTTTCACACCAATATGTTGTTTGGCTTTGTTTATTGAGAAACTGTAGAATTTTAAATATTAGAGTTGGTTTGAAATATGCCATATCAAATATTTTTCTTTAAAAATGGATATTTTGATTGAGTAAATTCATTTTGACAATAATATGCCTGTATTATTTGAATCTTTTTCAGATTGAAAGTGTTAAAAGAGCTATGACCAACAGTGGCCAAACAGAATTAAAGTTATATGCACTTTGGAGATAAAAGCCATAGCACAGAACAAAAATAAGCTAACTAATAAAGTGGAAACAGACATACAATCTTCAGAAACATTCAAAGATGTCTTCAGCAACTTAACATGTCAAAACATGAGAATGAAAGAAGGTTGTGCAGCTGTTTTTCATCATGAAGTGGAAGACAATATGCTTCAGACACTGACCAAGTATGTTGAACAGGCTAGGCTTTGTGATTATTATGGCGAGAAATGAAAGGATCTTCCCACCCTTGAACAGTAAGGGATTGTAATGTCCCACCCTGATTTGTTTTTGGGGTTTGGTGAAACAATCAAATAAGACAGCAGATATTACATACCCTAACACTCATATTTCAACTCAGAAATGATACCCACAATCTGATATTGCATTATAGAGTTGGTAGAATGCTGAATACATTGAAATAAGATAATATCTCAAATACCCAGTTGAGCCAAACACTCAATGATCATGTTTTTGACATACCCATAAGCTGTATTGAGTTTGCAGGTCTGATACAAAGCTTGTATAACAACATATGACAAGATTTACCAATACTCAGTAGGGTGAATAGCATTTATAACAATATTACAAGATACCTATATGAGTAAATCACATCAAAAGGGCAAACAACACATACCCATTTGCTGATATCACACATAGGTCTGAAAATTTATTACAATAGGAAACAGAAGCTCCAGAAATGTGCCAACAAACCCTCCAAACCCTAGTTGTTCCCCTCCAAAGTATCAATCTTCAATAGTCCAATATGAAATGCCTCCCAATACACTCAAAGGAATCTAACACCCTAGGCGTTTGACCTCCAAATGCTCCATGTCCTGCTGTATCAGAATGTATGGCCTGCAAAGTGGCAAACCACTTCAAAACACTCCCAAATTCTGCACTTAACTCTTCAAAATATGCTCAGATATCTCTGGTGGAATTATCATTCAAATAAACTCAATATTTTCCTTGGAAAATCTCTCTGTGACAATCTTGCAACTATGCCAATAAGCTCAAGCGCAATCCCTGCAATGAGATTACCAACAACATTCAGCTCTGTGTGAAATCTGTATGATTCCACCAGTAATTCCTTTCCTGCACAAACTGTAACTCTGAATGAGTCACACTGTAATAACCTAGATGGATCTTTCACCACCGCAGCTATCCTTCTCCAAGACGGTTTTTCGTCCTCAAGAAGGCTAAGATGAACCAAGTTCAATCTCCCAGAACCACGAGGGTTTGATTAGAGGAAAATTTAATAATCTCCATTATTCAAATGATCCCCTCAAATGCCTTTTTTATACTTTTTCCGTTGAACTCTCTAAAAGCTTATATTTTTGAAATTCACTTTTTAATTAAAACTCCATTTTAGCTAATGAAAAAGAACTTTTAATTAAAAAAATCATAATTTGACACACAGGGTCCTTGTTTTATGCATCCATGATTTAAAACATTTTATCCTGGTTCCGATGAGCTTTAACATTAAGGTGCTTTTAAAATATTTTAAATAATATTTAGTGACCTTAGTAAAATAATTAAAATAAAGTCATTAATACACCCATTTTTGTGGAAATTGCCGAAATGCATTGGAAATGAAAATTGACTGCACTAGAGTGACCCCGATGAAGAATAATGATAAATAGAGCCAATCAAGCGACTTACTATAAATAGATACCCTCTCCAAGATTCTTGGACATCACACTAGAAGCCGAAAATCACCTTGGAAAGTGGCATATGAGTCCTCCAGACCACCTGAGCTCATTGGAATCTTCAAATAACTCCTTTGATAACGTTGACACGCATCCACAAGGTCAGTGCCAAGCACACTACAAGGGAACCTGAAAATGGGGACATTACAGGGATTTGGACTCTTCTAAAACTTGCTGAGCATGCTGATTTGCAGGGCATGAAACATGCCAGCCATGAGGGTTATGCTGTATGGAAGGAAACTTTTCTTAATTCCATTGAATTCTGTGAAGATGTGCATTTACTCTATTAGAAATTCTGTCCCTAGAAAAATCACTTGAAGGAGGACACACCGCCCTTTTTTCACATAAGAATCTGCACGATTTTCCAAGGTCATTTTTATGTGCTTTTCATCCAACTCCAAATGGATAGAAGCTTTCAATTGAATAGAACTGAAAACAACTTCCCATTTAAAGTCCATATGGCCCTAATCTTGTTTCTTTTAGAACATCTATACACCCTTTAGATATCAAATTAGCTAAATTAGTGGACCAAATATACATCTAATAAGTATCATGCCCATTTCATCTTTTTAAATAAACACCGACTATCCTTCAAGAAATGAAAGCATACTAGCATTGATTTGCACCTTTTAGTTCATACTATGTTATTTATCACATACTTTGCTTGCTTTAGTGTCGATCTTGATGCATAAAAGTAGTCTAGTTCATTGCTCAACATACCTAATATTGGATTCAAGTATATAAAATAGTAGACGAGACATCATTTAGAAATGATACAAATGAGAGATAATCTAATAAATCAGACAAAGATGAAGCCAAGAATAGGAAATTTGATATCACTTTTATACATCATCACTATATGTTTGGTATGTAACTAACTATTTGTTTAATCACTTCATGTTACTCTATTCATTTCGAAATGGAAAATTCGAAATACCCATAATGTCCAATTAGATATCATAAAAAAAATACCTTCAAACTGGGGGTACTTTAAAATAGTTTTTTAGTCATCATATTCTGCTTCCTCTTGCCCTTCCCATATTAAAAAGTTTTAGTAAAATGAATTTCCTGGTTTTCTTAGTTATTGGGAATGGAGCCCTGCAAAATCTTGTGATATTTGTTGTTTTACCGCAAGGATAACATACAAAAAATGGTTCAACATCATTGTCTCTGCTTGTATTTAGTTTGGATTTATGCTGCACTTTAGCCTATTGTTTTGTCTGGGCTACAAGAGCCTTCTCTTCTCAAACTTAGTTTCTTCTAGGTTTTGCATCTGCTGTTCTTTCTGTATAAAAAAACTTGAAATCTTCTCAAAATTCTAAGTTTTTGCAGGAACTGACAAAGTTTCAACTGCATGACATCACAGTGGTTGTGCTCCACTTCTGGTCATTCCTGCTTCATACTACCTAACATGGACCTTCCGAATATGATCTTTTCAAACTTATTGCTATTTACTCTTCTCAGTAATGCTCAAGTTCTCACAAATATTGTTTTCCTTGTTTTCAACATTATTTTTCTCATAGGGCTTAAAAATATATTTCCTTTAAAGATTGCTGAGTTTAATGCTCATAAAAATATTATTTCTCTAAAATGCACTTTCCTTTTAGTAAACCTTATTGCAAGATTAAAATTTGTGACTTACGTCTCACATTGTTTTTTGAGTTTTGTACATACATCCTCTCCCTTCCACATCTTTTGGCTTAAGTATTCTACAAATCTTGAACCTCAACTATACATGAATCTATCTGATACCATATTGGATTTATGCATATCATAATGGTAGAAGACAAATAGTAAAGGCATGCATTGGAGCTGACAAATGAAACATACAAAGCTTGACACAAAGAGAGACATCTTGATAATAGTTTGATGTCATTTTTATATGTCAGTACTGCATGCCGGTATGTAATTACCTATATATCTAACTTCTTTATTTAACTCTAATGATTCTTCATAATTATGTACAGCTCCCACTTCTCAGTAATGGGCTCTGTGAGGATTGGTCAGTGTTGCCAAGGTTAAGATGGTGCCCCCTTCTCCCTCCACCTCATTGAGTAACAAAACTGAATTCTGATGGTGCTGCCCGAGACAACCTTGGAAATAGTGTATTGTAAAAATAAGGCTGTCAGCTGATTTTAGTTTAGCAATAGATGTGGGAAAAGAAACCAATAATCAAGTCAAAACCCTGTCAATGCTTAAGGATCTTCAAAGAGCTGTCATTAGGGGGTGGAAGAAGGTACTAATTGAAGGTGACTCACAAGTTTTCATCAATGCAATGGGATAGGGTGTTAGCTTGGAGTTGAAGCTCTTATTGCAGAGGTTAAATGGTTGGCAGGAAAACTAGACTTTGTATCCTTTCAACATATGTGAAGTGAAGGTAATAAATTTTCTGATTTAACAGCTAAGAATAATATGGGGCTTTCGGGTGTTAGTTTTAGACCAGAAATGAAGATAAGCAGAAATACAAAGCAATGAACAACAGAGCACAGCAAAATACCCTGGGAAAACCCTCCTTCTCGAGGGAGAAAAACCCAGCAAAATATATCTCTTATATATTGAATGAATAAGAGCAGAAATCTGCTTACAATAATCAGGCCTTATTGTAATGTCCCCTTCTCGGTAGTTCTTCAGGTGATCACTTGGCCTTTTAATTCCCGAGGCTAATGACGAAGTAGAGGGAATCATTTAGTTAATTACTTAATTTATTGCCCAAGCTTCACTTAAATGTTTAAAGGCAATATAAGTAATTAATTAAATCTATTTTGTAAGTGACTTTATGAACTTTTACCAAAATGACTAATGAAAATATTTCATCAAAGAAACTTTATAAAAAAAGTCACTTTATCTTTGAGAGAGCAAAAAATACAAAAGTGAGAAAGAAGAAACATTTGACACATTATTATTCACACATCTTTCCCGTGAAGGAGCTCTCTGAGTTTTGTGCATGAGGTATGCAAACCCTTAGTAGCCAGTTTCTGGTATGGAATATTATCCCTAGCTGGAGGAACTGCAGATTTGGAAAGGAGATGTTATTGAAGAACTTGGTTCAATGGCGAATGAAGAATAGGGTTATATCATAGTTATTCGAGTCTACCTTGCAACGAAGTTTGATAGATCCCGTGGATTGTTTTTGGAAGAATTTTTGTGTAAACTGAAGGTGTTTTTCAGTTGTAAACTCATTTGTCTTTAGTTACAGCAAGGAACCAGTTACATTTGTGGCTTTTGAAGAGTCTAAGCAGTTGAAGGAGGACGCGATTTACTGGTTAGAACTTAGGGCATCCTTTATAACTCTCACAAGCTAGGACGGGGTCAGTTGTGGAGCGTAGGAGTGGCGTTTTGGATCTCCTGCATCAGACGCATTTCCTTCCTTAAGATACGAATACCCAAGGCACTCTCAGGTCAGAAACAACTTCATTCTTCAGAGGTCTAGTCTGCTCAGATCAGAAATCACGAGTTACAGGCATGTTAAATGTATTCATTGCTGAAGATTTCATTCATGATGTTAGCTGGAACAAACCTGTAAGTCCATATTTGATCTAGATAGTGTTCAAAGCATATTTTGCCCATGTTAGTCTCAAAAGGTTACCTGTGATATACTGAATGTATTGCAAGTGAAAATTATATGCTGCTGTTTATAAAACTCAGACCATATGATGCACAGAAAAGCGTCTAAGAACTCTGTCATTACATTTACTGTCAAATGCATATCCTGTATAGCATGGTCATTGATTTTTGGAGGATTGAAAGGGACTAATTAGTGTGTATTATCGCTCTCTAATCGTCAATCTGAATGCATAAGGTCTGAGTATAATTTCTGGCTGTATTTCCCTTCAGGCAGCTCAATTCTTGCACAGAAAGGTCCATCTATAAATCTGAAAATCTATTGCTGTGAATATATTACTGTTTCAGTCAATGGCATTATGAAGAGTCATAGTTCTGAGTCAGCATGATTATGTATTTTGCTTTCAGTATACCACTCTTTTGCACTAACATTGTATGTAATCAAGGAAGACATGAAACAACACTCAAAACGGATCGCTGTATATTCAAGAACTAGTTGCATGTAATGTGCCGGGAAAAATGTCAAACAACTCCAATTGAAAAATTTCAGGGCAGATTAGGTAAGGAACTTCACACTTATGCAGGGCCGAACCTCTTACAATAATATATATGTTGGCGTAACAACTAACACCTCTGGAGTATAAGTTGGTACGGACAGCTATGCACACTACACAATGAGTGCTCTTCAAACTAGGAGGGGAAGCTCCCTCGTTGTGCTTGACAAAAATGCTTGAAAAGAAAAGTAAACTAAACTATATCCTGTCTTTTTGTCTCAGCTGTAAGAGGTACAAGGCTTTCAAGAAAACTACATAGGTTGCAGCTAAGTATTTTCTGGTTTCGCAAGACTTAACTACAACACACAAAACTAAGTAACTTAACTATCCAATCCCCTCAAGAATTCAGAGCATGAGGAAACGGAGCGGGAATGATTATCTGACGATAAGCCGGGTACAGACTCACAATGTGAAGGCAAGGTGGCACAACTATCTGCTTGTTTGAATAAGCTTATTGGAAATGACAACACACGATAAACCAAGTATAGATTCTCAGCTTGGAGGCAAGGTGGCACAACTATCAGCTCAATCTGAATAAGTTTATTACTCACACACATCACACGATAACCGAGTACAAATTCTCAACTTGAAGGCAAGGTGGCACATCTATCAGCTCAATCTGAACGAGTTTATTGAACACAAAACATGAAGGATAGCCAACTAGGACAATAAATTGCATAGGTGAGACATGCATACAATCTACGATCAAACTAGCCACTATATCTAACTAAAGCAAGAATTCACCATCATAATTGCATGAAACCCAAGTGGCATAACAATTCATCATAATAGCAAATACTCACGAACAAATACAAAACGAGCAATATTGAAGGCAAGGTAGGCACAACATATATTTCTCTCTCGTGCAAAAGTTATGTACAAATGAGCAAAAACTCTTATTTATAGACATCAAAAGGTGTAGGGAACCCTAAAATCACCTTGAGTCAACTACAGTCTTGCAATGTATGCAAGATTATTGCTAAACCCTAATAAAACAAACTATACAGTTAACTGGAAAGCTACCATCAGTTAACCAAAACCCTAATCTATGTGGACAATGTGCAAGCATGCACGTCCTTATTGAAAACAAGTTAACTGGAACACTACCATCAGTTAACGTAAACCCTAAATACAACTCCAAGTGAATAAAGCTGATCCTAGAATAGACATGCATGAGATGAGACAGCGAGTTAACTTGAGAAGGTAATGCCAATTTTAACTCCTGTGTGTAATGTCTATTTTGAGAGGTGGGAACTGAAGTCTACTGGTCATGATTTCGAGCAACCAATCCCTCAATGAGATTGTTAACTGCATCACTGTCTGAAGCTTTGATACTCTCCCGAAGAATGCTATGCCTGTGTAGCATGTCCTCACCGGCTGTGATCTGGGATTGAAGTTCACCTCTGCTCCTAGTTGCCTCATCGAACAACGCTGACATGACTGTAAACTGATTAATCTTACAGCCAACGGTCTCCCCACTGGAAATAGTATGAACGAGTGCTTGGAGCTCTGACTGTATATCAGTAAGCTCAACATATGCACCACCCTCAATCTGATACCGGCACGGTAAATGAGATACTAAGGTTCTCACAAACCAGAGTGCACTAGTAACGTGCTCTCTACTCTCAACCAACTTTGACGCCATTGTTTCCTCTATCTTTGCCTTGAAAACCAATTGTGTTTTCCAAGAGTAGATAGCCTCTTTATCCTCTGCATCTGTGACTGATTCATATGCCATACTCAGGTGAGCAATCATAATCTTGTCCCGGGGTCTACTAATCGCCATGTCTTGCTCCTCATCTTGGAGACGTAGACGGAGTTCTCATGCATTATACCGCA
>VDFB02019108.1:0-18333 GCA_007258455.2 Sequoia sempervirens | reverse complement strand
TAGAAGATACAATTGCAAATGTTCTTTTGAAATTTGAACTTCAAGTTGTAATTTTCAGCGCCAAACTGCCTAAACTCAAATTTTAATGTTTTTTTGGCTCCAAACTAAAGAGAAGCTCTATTTATGGGCGGGTTTCTAATATTTTTGGGTACCTTTTTGGGGACAAGCTCACATATTGCGAAAGGGTTATTCTGTAGCTTTCTGTAGCTTGCATGTGTTGTAAAACTTGGGGATTTGAGATCCTCTGCATATAAGAAGCTCCATTTTCTGAATAATAAAATTATTCTCTTATTTTTGGGTTATTTTTTGTGTCTCGGGCTACGCCCTCATCAGTTTTCTTGATTGTGTACAGCTAGCAAGGACACAATTTGATCCACAACTCACATAATGGTGTGGTAATAGGTGATAGGGTTCTCCTTTCAATTATTTTGAAGGCCTCTTATTGATTTTGTTGAAATAATCTCCTCTTTTCTTGCTCTGCCTGTAACAGGCCAGTAGGGTCTGAGTTTTCATTTTATTTAAGAATGGATCCTTTCCTCCTATTGTGGTGACTTGTGATTCAAAGGAAAGGAATTTACTATGTTAATTTAAGTTCCCATGCTTTATTGGAACCTTGGAAAGGTGTCTATAGGGTTGGTGGTGTTACCCTAGGCTGAAAATATGGGTTTTTGACATGAAAAGGAGAAACTAAAGTAGTGATTTTGAAAACTAATGAGGTTAAAGGCCTTGTGAGTGTTTATTGTGTTTGTGCAGACCCCATTAAAGTTATGTGAAGTTTTGGTTAGGCTTGGAGAGCATTGGAAATGTTAATTCAAAGAAACCCTTGGTTTTTGCATATAAAAGGAGGGTTTGGTGAAATTACAGTTCAGATGTCAGTTATCTAAGTTTTGAAGGGTGAATTGGTAGTTTTGCATCATAATCCAAATCTTTCCAAAGATATTTTGTAAAAACAAAAGGATCTGAGAGTACTTTTTTTGGAAAAGAGGGCTAATCTTGTGGCCTTTTGAGTAGGGAAATCTAATGAAACTTGTTGTTGGCCAATTGAACCTTTTAAAATGAGTGGAATATTGTATTGGGGTATGAGTAGATGCTTAATTGATGTTTAGTTGGTCTTTTGTGGCCTTCTCTAAAAGATAAGCCCATTTTTTGAGATTTGGAGGCTAGAAAGAATAGGTTTTGTCTTGGGTAGTTTTAGTGAATTATGTTTTGAAGGTTGAATCCTCGTTAAAGTCTGGTCATTTTGGTCTGATTGTGAGTTCTCCACCTTAGCTCTACATCACATAGAAGTCAAAGAAGTTTTAATTGAATTCACATAAATTTTAATGAAGGGCTTATGTAATGGATTACATCATGTGAGAATTATTAGTTACTATATAGACTTGATACCGAGTACAATCCTATAAAATAAGGAACCATATAGAATGAAACCCATGGAAAATGAAGAGGTGAACCAACAAGTGAATAATTTGTTGGATAAGGGACTAGTTAGAGAGAGTCTCAGTTCATTTATTTCAACTATTGTAGTAGAACCTAAGAATGATGGAGAGTGGAGAATGCACACTGATTCAAGGGCTATCAAAAACATAACCATTAAGTATAAATTTTAATTGCCTCAAATGGATGAATTGATAGACTATTTGAGTGGAGAAAACTACTTCACCAAGATTGATTTTAAGAGAGTGTTGAATAGTCTAGATAACTAAGAGAGGGGGTGAATTAGTTATTATAAAATAATTTTCTTGACTTTAGTTAATCCAAAGCACACTTAAATCAATCAGATAATAGTATAACAGATATGAACATGAAAGCACATAACAACACCATGCACAATGAACACCAAAATTTACGTGGAAACCCAAGAAGGGAAAAACCACAGAGAATGTTAATTCTCAATTATAAAACACCAGCTAAGGTGACACCAGTTAAGGTGATTTTTACAAAGGCTCACTACAAGTAAGGCTCATTACTAGTGGGATCACTATCCAATTATTACAGCTAAAGATAAAAAAGGATCATTGCAAAAAGAGAAAGGCTCACTGCCAATAGAAAAGGGCTCATTTCCAGAAGAATGATAAAAGGGAATCCACCACCGAAATAGTTGTCACCAACAATGACATTGGATATAATATCATTTTTTGTTTCCTCTGATTGTATACTTTCACATACTTCACAATGTCTAGATTTTTAGATTTGCATTCATCACACTTGCTTTCATCGAATAGAATAAAATTTTACTTCTACCATTTCATGCCTTCATAATCTCCTAAGTCGGAAAAACACAATGTCTTCATAATCTCCTAAGTCAACCAAACATAATTTGGATTAGGTCGCCACAAAAAATTCTTATGGTGGAAAGGAATGAAACATGGAACATACAGAACCTACTCACTCAAATCAACATGCTACATATTAACCATGATATTTTGAACCAAAGAATAGAATATACATGTTACAATGCAAGCAATGTTCCAAGGCACGTTAGCCAATTTTAGACCGGCTCAGAACCATAAGAGTTTATCTCAATATGTTGCAAAATAAATGGGACCAAGATAAGCACGACCAAAGATAGATCATCACATCACAACATCCAGAGCATGCCAATCTAGATCACCAAAGCATCAAAACTAAACCTTAATCAGTCAACCAAGATATGTTGACATCAATGACAACCATTAATGACAACAATCAATAGCATCACATTCCAAAAATCTCCCCCTTTGTCAATGATGGAAACATTCATCAAGAACAAACCAAACAATGCAAATGTCAGAATCTTCTTGACTTCTTTTCTTCTCCCCCTTTGACATCAAAGACAAAGGGAAAAACTCCCCCTAAAAAACTTACTTTGCTCCCCCTATGTGGAAGCCTCCTAGCATTGATCCAGATAAGAGTAGCATATACTACCCTAGACCAATACACACCCTAGTGCAAATTATTGTAGGCTGGAAGGGGGAAGAACCCCTAACTTCTGTTGAAGATACTCAAAAGTATCTTTGCTCAATGGTTTTGTGAAAATGTCTGTAATATGCTCTTTTGTAGGTACATATTCAAGTCTTGCCTCATTTTCCAACACATTCTCTCTCAAGAAGTGATATCTAATGGATATATGTTTCATTCTAGAGTGTTGTACTAGATTCTTGGAATGTTTATTGCACTGGTATTATCACACATAATTGAGATTGGTTCATCAAAAGATATGCCAATATCCTTCAACATTTGTTTCATCCATAGTACCTAAGTGCAACATGAGGATGTTGCAATGTATTCAGCTTTAGTAGTAGATAAAGATACAAAATCTTGTTTCTTACTTGACCAAGAAACCAATCGAGATCCAAGGAAATAAGCTCCACCACTTGTGCTCCGCCTATTATCTACACACCTGGCCCAATCAGCATCAGTATAAGTTGTCAAAGTGAAATATGAATCCTTTAGATACCATAACCCTATATCTTATGTACCCCTCAAATATCTAAAGATCCTTTTCACAGCAACAACATGTGATTCCTTTGGTTCTTGCTGAAATCTAGCTGCTAAACAAACAACATACATAATGTCTTGTCTAATAGCACTCAAATATAATAGTCCTCCAATCATTGAACTATACATACTTCATAAGCTTTAGGTGAATCATCTTCTTTTGTCAACTTGCATCTGGTAACAATAGGTGTGCAAACTAGTTTGGAGTTCTCCAATCCAAAATTCTTCAATAATTGGTATACTTGGACTGAGAAATGAAAATTTCATTGTTGTTATAATTTACTTGTATTCAAAGGAAGAAATTTAACTCACCTATCATAGATATTTCAAATTCCATCTACATTTCATCTACAAATTTTGTGCACATATCATTATTTCCTCCAAATATTATGTCATTAACATAAACCACAACAATTAACATTTGATCTAAGTTTTGTAGTATAAATTATTGTCAACAGATCCGTTCTGAAATCCTTGTCCAATCAAATACTTGTCTAATCTCCCATACTAGGCTCTAGGTGCCTACTTCAATCCATATAAATCTTTCTTCAACCTGCAAATAGCATTTGGGTTACTTCCAAATTTAAATCCCTCTGTTTGCTCAATGTAGACTTCTTCCTTTAGTTCTCCATTCAAGAATGTTTATTTTACATCCATTTGATAGACTTTGAAATCCTTAAAAGCTACAAAATCTAAGAAAATTTGGATTGCTTCCATCCTAGCAACAAGGGCATATGTGTCTTCAAAATCAATATCTTTGATCTGAGTGTAACTTCTGCAAACTAATATCTCCTTTTTCTCATTACTTTTTCATTTTTGTCCATCTTATTCTGGAATACCCACTTTGTTCCAATTACATTTTTGTCTACCGGTCTGGGCACCAGTTCCCAAATCTGATTTTTCTCTATCTAATCAAGCTCTTCTTTCATTTCCTTCACCCATTTTTTATCATTGCATGCTTCTTCCACAATTTTTGGCTCAGTTTCTGAGAGTAGACACAATAATACTTGCTCTTAAGTTTCTTTGCTTCTTGTGATGATGCCTTTATTCTTATCTCCAATAATATGATTTTCTAAGTGGTTTCTCTATACATACCTTGGGTTTTTAGTCGTATATGTTAGAGCCTCCTTTGTCTCTTCTTCTTCTTTCTTATCCTTTTCTCCTTTGTCATCAAAGTCATTTGATTCATATTCAATATGCCTGTCTGGATTTCTTTGAACACCTTCATCCACTTTCAAATTTTCACTTTCAACTATCTTGTTCAGTCTCTTTTTATAACATCGGTATGCTTTGCTTCTTGTAGAGTAACCCAAAAATATGCCTTCACCAGCTCTACTATCAAACTTTCCAAGATTGTCCTCATCTCTTCGGATGTAGCATTTACTTCCAAATTTTTTGAAGTACTTTATTATGGGAGCACTTCCATGTCATAGCTCATATGATGTCTTTCCATATTTCCTCTAGAATAGTACTCTATTAAGAGTGTATACTGCTATGTGTATCACTTCTCTCTAGTGGACCTATGGAAAACTTGCTTCCATGATAATTGTTCTAATTTCTTCTTGAACTATCTAGTTCATTCTTTCCACTACACCATTCTACTAAGGTGTTTTAGGGGTAAATAGTTGTCTTTTGATGCCATGTTTTTCATGAAATTTGTTGAATTCCTTAGAAGTAAACTCTCCTCTATCAAATCTTAAACACTGGATTCTCCTGCCAACTTCATTCTCAACTCTTGCCCTAAAAATATTTAATTTTTCTAGAGTCTATGATTTTTCTCTTAAAATTTTGACCCAAGTTAGTCTAGAATAATCATTTATTAAAATCATGAAATATCTCTCACCTTATAAGCTTCTTGTTCTAGTTGGACTACATAGGTCAATGTGTACTAGGTCCAACAATCTAGTAGATGATTCTTCTTTTCTTTGGAATGTTTCTTTGGTCTATTTTCCTTCTTGACAACCTTTGCAGATAATGTTGTCTGGTTTGGTCAATCTTAGAAAGTCTCTTACTACTCTTGTTGAACTTATCCTTACCAAATTGTTGAAGTTGATGTGACACATCCTCTAGTGCCAGAGCCAACTGTCATTAGACTGAGATAATAAGCATCTCTCTATATCTCCTTCCAGTTGATAAATATTCCCACACGTTCTTTTTCTAGCTCCAATAATAGTTCAAGACCTCTTCTAGATCTCACAACCATCATCCTGAAACAACACATTATATTCATTTTCACACATCTTTCTAACACTCAAAATATTATGATATAAGCCCTTCACATAGTAAACATTGTCAGTGTTATGTTTTCTATCAAAGGTAATAGAACTAATTCCAACAATCTATGTTGTTTTATCATCTCCAAATCTAACAAAAGCTCCATCATATTTCTTAAGCTTCACAAATTTAATTTTTTCACCGGTCATATGATTTGAACATCCACTATCAATCAACCATTCATCTATGTTTCTTTTAGCATATAATGCAACTTTATTGTTATCATTAAATTTCAAAAAAATATTAGAGATATCAAATCTAGGTTCATCCTTTTCCACCAAAAAGCAACAATCCTCATTATTTGATTCATCATCTAAAATATTGGCCTTCTCATTAACATAATAGGCCTTCTTATTGATCTTTTTAAAATTTTGTCTTGTTCCTTTTTTCAGACACCTAGTTGCTAAATGAGAAATCTTTCCACATTTGAAACATTTAAGAGGTAACATGTAACACCCCACCATAGAACCCTAGAGGAAAACATGCTACAACACTTTAAAAATAAAATAAAATTTTAAAGTGCAACATACTAGGATTATTGAATATAAGTTAACATGTAATCTACACTAGGTCCTATAAGGTTCCATGACTACGCTACTGGAATCCCATTAACCAAACTAACAAGAATTAATCTATTAACATGAATTGTCTAACATTAAGAGCACATTAAATCCATCACATTATACATGATCAACAATATGAACATCCATTTCATGTCATCAACATCACAATATCAAAGATCATTTAATTAATTCACATATGCAAGATACATCATTTACATTATCCATTATAAGAGAGTTCACAATTAATTACAACATTACAACATTACAACATTACAATAGCACTTCCCTAAGATCAATAGGGAAGAATATGCATCTGAGTACAATGCATGATACAACTGATTTATAGTACAATACAAGTACATGAAAGATAGTCCACATGAACTAGAACAACTGTAGGAGTCCACATCACCCAAAGTAGTTGCCACACGAACGATCAATAGCAAGGAAACCCAATGGATGAATAAGGACAATCCACCCAACCATGTGGAAACCAAAGGTCCGCCCCCATGCTAGGACATAGCAATAAGGTCCCACCATAACAACACATAAACAAGAAGACTAACAACTAACATAACAAGATGGTTCAGGACTCCAACATACAAAGTACAATGTAACATCTCATAATAGTGACACTGTTTCCAGAGGCACACAAGAAACAAGGGAAACACAAGCCAAGGGAATGTTAGGTTGCAATAGGGGAGAGTGTCATCGCATGGCCCTGGCATGGGTCATCCTGACAGTCTCTCACTATATGTCGATGCCAATCTATGGTTGTCCTGACAGTCTCACACTAGACACGGGCTCCATAGGGTGACACTTGCTGACCCAACTTTCCTTTCGTGAGTACAAGGAAGTTGATCTTGCCAACCAGGCCTTCTCAACCCATCCTTATCCTAAATGAGCACTACAGGAATGGGTGAGGCATCCAATTATCTTAAAATTAGAGAAATTCTACCCAACCCCCTAGTTTATTAATTAGGTTTTCACTAAGTCCCACATGGGTTGTTCTGGATGCCACTTTGTGCATCGATCCCTATTGAGAGCCACTCCCCCTAATAAAACTAGAAGACCCAACACATCCATAAGGTAAAGCCAACTTGCATGAATCACCAAAACTACAAGAACGTATGCATAAGGTAAGGCATGAACCATCCCACACACAAAATCAACCATAAAAGTGAGTAAACAATGCATGGCTAAAACCCACAACAGCGCATTACAAGTAATATAGCAACCAATTCAAGGCTCAAACATAACATTTCAACCAATAATATATTTTCCCCAAGCCTGTAGAAGACTTCCAAATCCATTACACAAAAAGGACTCCCATAAAATACTTTCACACCCAACATCCCATCTTACAAGTAGTTTACACAAAAAGACATAAACTCTTAACAACTATAATTTAAATAGTCTACAAATCAACCAATACAAAATATGAGAGGACTACCACTCCAAGGATTCATTAAATTCATTCCATTAACAACTTCCACAATGATCTAAAATAAGTTTATAAAATGAATCTTTATCATTTACTATTTTCAAATTCATTACTTAATAAAATATTTCAAATCTATTTACTAGCAACTTTCGTTTAAATTTTTAAGCAAGAACATTCTATTATTAACACCATCATAAAAGTGTTTACTAATATTCCTATACATGCATATAAATATATGCATATATATATATATATATATACTCGTACATCAGTATATACATATACTTATATATATGTATATATATTATATCTAAATGTTGGTTTCATCTACAAATTAAAATATAGTAGCAAATATAGTTGAATATATATATATATATTTGACTTCCTAGACATGCTTATATACATTGATTCAATATGTGAAAAAATGCCATATTAATTGGTTCCCGTTTATCAAGCATTTTGATTGGAACACACATTGTAATACAAAACATCTAATACACACTATATTACAAGGGAAAATCAAATAAAGGAATAACCTATGTAATTGTAGCCCCTACCAAATATAAACTTATACCATAAAAGATTCACATAAAATTCAATTACCGAATAAATACGGATTTGTTGGACTCTATGAAATTGAATGGTAACTTAAAACTATAAACAACAAATTAAGAAATGTGATGCATCAATAGAAAATTAATTAAAAAAATAACATATTATGAATGGCGATTTACAAGGAGTGAAGAGTAACAAAAGTAAAGAATTCCATCTAAAGAAAATCTCATCTAAAGATTATGTGCCAAAAAGGTAGCAAGTGAATGGAAGCAAATATTTTCCAATTGAGAACGCAACCCAAACACACATGACATGTACATCACTAAAAAAGGCAAGATCATCTATGGTTCAAGGAGGTAAAATTATTGCTAGCAAGTTTTTCCAAAAGAAAAGCTATGCAATTCGATGACCAGGGAACTATAAGGGAGAATCAAAATCATTAAATGTAGGATGCATGCACACAGTGCAATATCTACTAAGGCTATAGGTTTTGAATTGAATTCAAGTAACCTTAACTTCATGTCCGGTTATGATGCGAGTTAATTGATCATGGTATAACAAATAACCAACAATCCAGTATAATTCCTCTATTATGATCTCAAACCATAAGATAAATTCACCCCTATCAATAAAGAAAGCTAAAGAATAGAGCAACCACAAGGATAAAAAATGGTGTGGCTAACCTATAGGATTGATAGAAGCAGAGGAGTTAATAACAACATAAACTCAAGAAACTTATAGGAAATAGTATCTATCATACACACCATTGGACTCTTGTAAACCTTCAAAAAAAATCAAGCAAACACCGATGGCAAAAAAAGTAAAGCAAACACAATCATAGGAATATAGAGTTTGTAGGAAAAAAAATGCTAAACAATATACTGGAAGTGTTGTATCAATAATAGAGAATACATTTACTGATTGTGACAACTCAAACTCCAATTATTATTGACACATTTGATTGCTAATCAGCATATGAATTCAAGTATCTACTCCCATAACAAAGAAGAATGGATTAGAAGAAAAAGGAACCTGGACTTATTCGATTGGTTGAGCTAAAAGCTGATGCAGAGCTCTCCACCTCCAATTTGTAGTTTCAACACACTTCCAATCTCCTCAACCTCTGTAGAACCACCAGTTCCAAAACCCCCCCAAAAACCAGAAGAAGAGCTTCCAAGAACAATAACAACTATTCATGGAAAGCAAGATTAGTTTTCAAATATGGTTGAAAAGCCCACTTTTTTAATGCCAAATAACCAATTTATTTACCACTTCACCAATATTTGTTGTTGCATGCACTTCTTTAGTTTAATTATTTTATTTAATTTCTCCACTACCGTCAACTACCTCATTATTATTATTTTTATAGTTTAACCATACCTTATTATTTGCACATAATAAATCAGCAATTGAAATATTTAATTTATTAATTTAATCTTTCATTTTAATTTTTTTGCACGCACTATAGTTAATATATATTAATTTTAATATTTCAATATTAAGACACAAACTTTATTTATTTAAACATAATAAAGGTATTATCAATATTCTCATTTATCAACACCACAAACATATTAAAGAATTTATTTTAATTATCAAAATACTTTTAACTTTAATAACTTTATGTTAATATAATAATCAATTAAAGTACTAATGAACCAAATTTAAATCAAATGGATGAAATACCAAACAATACCTTACATCAAAGTGAGATGAAAGGAAAAACAACAAAAATACTAACAGACCAACTCGAACTGACCACACTGGCAGGGGATTACAATCTGATACTCATCCTCTTCGAGGATGATGGCTAAAATTAGGGACCATATGCTATCTCCATTCAATATTTTCCATTGGGTCTAAGGCATGCTCAAACTTGAAAATTTAGGTGGATTAAATGCCTAGTGCCTACAACCTACAGCAAACCACTCAGTCAAGCATGTACATAGTCATATAGTCAAACACATCATGAGAGGAAAGTCACAGCATCGTAGGGAACTCACAAGTGAGTGATGTGACACTGTTCCTCTTCACCAAAATACATAAACACACAATAATCAAATACTAATAAAATGATAAGAAAATACATCAAATAATCACATGGTGCCCATAGCAAGACTAATCCACATAATCCATTAAATCCATATACCAGGCATGCCATAAGCATAAACATCGGTGATAAAGTAGCATCAAACTATCATCATAGTTGTGAATGCAACACCAAGAAAAGTATAATTTACAAATACAAACAAGTAACTTTCAATAATAGAATGCAAACTAAGGGGCACTACATCCTCCCCCCTGGAACTAGGCTTACTCCTAGAAGCCTACAAACAAATATGAGTACAACTCTCACATCTTGGATGCATCCTCCCAAGTAGCAAAATACTCATCATTAGAATCCCACTAGACCCTCACCTACTCAACATCTCAACCCTTAAGGGTGAGTCTCATGTGCTATAGTATGCCCATGGGCTCCAAATCTAGCTACCTATCCTCTAGCTATAAGGCATTCCAATCGAGAACATGAGAAATATCTAGATAATAGGGCCTAAGAATAGAAAAGTGAAACACATCATGAAAGCACGATAGACTTGGTGGAAAAGCAAGATGATATGTAACAAGACCAATCCTCTCCAACACCTCAAAAGGCCCCAAAAAGTATGGTGTGAGATTAGATCCTTTTCTATAATGGATTGGACTCTTTCACAGATGCACCCACAAGAATACCCAGTCTCCAACTGAGAACTGACAATCAACCCTATGAGCATCTGCATATTTCTTTTGCCTATCTTGGGCTGCCACCAAATTCTTCATAATGTGAATTACCTATTGCTCCATCTCTTGAAGCATCTCTATTCCAAGAAGTACTTTATCCTCAATACAATCCCAACTCAATGGGGTTTGACAAGGATGACCATACAATGCCTAAAAAGGAGGCATGCCAACAAAACTGTTATATCCATTATTTTATGAAAACTCCACCAAATATAGGTAATCCTCCCAATGAGACTACTGATCCATAACGTACATTTGAAGCATATCCTCAAGGACCTGATTAACCCTTTTGGTTTTCCCATAAGTCTCTAGATGATAAGCTAAACTAAAGTTCAACTGAGTCCCGAACGCA
The DNA here is from genome assembly GCA_007258455.2 of Sequoia sempervirens. NCBI lineage: Eukaryota > Viridiplantae > Streptophyta > Pinopsida > Cupressales > Cupressaceae > Sequoia > Sequoia sempervirens. The sequence continues at coordinate 6,893 of VDFB02019108.1, read as the reverse complement.
TGCTATAAGGACATCCAAAGAGCTGAAGTGAACATTGGATCTCTATCTAAGATAATCCTATGAGGAATCCCATGCAACTTGACAATGTCCTCCATGAAAATTTTAGCCACTGATGAAGCATTGTATGAGGATCATATGGGAGAGAAATGTTCCACCTTATTCAACCTATCCATGGTGACCATGATGGTGTCATGTCGACGGGAAGACATTAGAAAACCAACAATAAAGTCCAATGATATAATGTCCCATTTCCATCAGGAACAAGATGGGGCTACGAAAGACCTACAAGATGTTGATGTTCTACCTTCACTCTCTAAAACTCCAAAATCTCGACATAAAATCAGCAATATCCCTCTTCATTCCAGCCCAAAAGTACAGCTGACGAAGGTCTATGTGCATCTTCTTGATACCTAGATGAGTTGAAAAGGGTGCCCAATGTGCCTCTAACATAATCAAAGTATGAAGATCTCCTGAGGTAGGAACATAAATGTAACCAAAGTGTCACAAAAGGCCATCTACCTCAAGGGAAAAACCTACAAATCTTCCCTCTAAAGCTCTACCTGCCTCAATCTCATGCCACACCTCCTGGTACCAACTATCTATAGGAAGTGATGTAAAGATCTGACTCCTCAAGTCCACTCCAAGAGTCACTACTGAAATCTCATGTCCCCACTGACTAAGAGAATATTCCACCGAATTCTCCTTTCCCTGAATAAACTTCACTTTGAAATCATACTCACATAGGAACTCTATCCATCGTCTCTATCTAGCATTCAAATTAGGCTACATGAAAATATACTGCAAACTATGATGATCATGATGCATCTCAAGCCGATGCCACAACAAGAAATGCATCCATCTTGTCAAAGCATGAACCATAGCATCCAACTCCATATCATGTGTAGGATAGTTTAACTCATGATCCTTGAGTTTTCAAGACTCATAGGAAATCACACAACCATCTTGCATCAACACTGCTCTGAAACCCTCCAAGGATGCATCTGTACAAACCACAAAATCCCCAGTAGGATCAAGAACTGCCAAGATAGGTGCACTGGTCAACCTCTCCTTAAGAGTCTAAAATTTTTCCTAACACTACTCTAATCAATAAACTTCTTCCCTTTCCTCTAAAGAGAAGTGATGGGGTGGGCTATCCTTGAAAAACCCTATACAAATCATTGGTAGTAATCTGCTAAACCCATGAAACTATGAACCTCTACAACATTTGTGGGCATAGGCCAATCAATAATGTCTTGGATCTTTGAAGGATCCATGACAATTCCCTCACCAGAGATAACATGACCCAAATATTTCACCTTTATCTAGAAGAACTCACATTTTGCGAAATTTGTATATAACTGGTTCTCCCTCAAACATTGTAGCACCTGTCATAAATTCTCCTCATGCTCCTCCATGGTCCTTGAATAGATCAAAATTCCATCCAAAAACAATAGGAGAAACCTATCAAGATAGGTGTGAAACACACCATTCATCAAACTCATGAATATAGATGGGCCTATTCGTCAACCCGAACAACACAATAATGAACTCATAGTTCTTATAATGAGTATGAAATGGGGTCTTATGAATGTCTACCTCGAAGATGTGCAAATGATGATATCATGTCTTAAGATCAATATTTTAAAACACCCTAGCTCCCTTGATATGATCAAAGAGATCATCAATCCTCGACAACAGATATATCTTCCTCACCATCACCTTATTTAACAGTTGGTAATCAATGCACAATTGAAGGGACTTGCTTCTTCTTCATGAAAAGAATTGGTGCTCCTCAAGGAGAGACACTAGGATGAATGAACCCATTCACCAACAACTCCTCAAGCTATAACTAGAGCTCCTTAAGCTCCTGAGTGGTTATCTGATATTAAGCTCAGGAAATAGGCTCTACTGTAGGTACAAGGTCTATTTTGAAATTGATGTTACACTTAGGTGGAATTCCTAGAATCTCACTAGGAAAGACATCTAGATAATGTCTAAGGATAGGATGACTGTCAAGGGACACCTCTCAGCTCTCCCCTAACTCCAAATCATTAACTATCAACACAAACAATTGGCATCCCTGATGCATACACCTCCTCAACTACATAGCAGAGATCATACACAAGGAAATAAGCCTCTAAACACCAACTACCTCTACCTCACTGCCTAAATCACCTACACACAACACTTACACTGACAATCTATCATTGCTCGATGAACATCCAACCAATCCATTCCCAATACTACATCATAGGATCCAAGAGGTATAATACGAAGGTCTACTATGGTGCAAAGAGAACCGATCCTCAAACCACAAACATAAACAAGAGACTCAACTACTACTTTGGCATCAAAGGCTAATTCGACCTACCACCTATCATCCCACTTCACTACCACTAGTCCACATCGTGCTACTATGGAAGGAAAAATAAAATAATCTGAAGCACTAGATTTAAAGAGGAAAGAAACACTATGACCCTGCAACACACTTGTAGTCTTGACCACTGTACCCTAATGCTCATCTTGGTGGTTGCAAACCACTGCAAAAATTTTGTGTGACCTACCAGCATCACCTACTATTGGCTCTAAAGTTGTTGGCCTCTGACTAAATCTAGATGTTCCCTTATGTGGACAATATCTAGCAATGTGACACTACTTCCTACAAGAGAAACACCCTATACCTCTATCAAAACCCCTATTGGAAACTCAAGGGCAGACAATTGAGAGGGGGGTGAATCATTTGTCATCGAATCTCAAACTTATTCAACTTATTAACCTTACTTTTAGATTTGATCATTAATCATGAAAGCATAAATGAACAACACATCAAAAGCACACATAACACCATGATTTTTTGCGTGCACTACTGTATTTGACTACAAATTCTAACAAATTTTTGGTGACATATCGACAAAATATTGTCGAATTACCGATGCAACATTGATTTAAATTTTGTTGTTGGATTTTCATCGCTTTAACAACCAATTTTTATATGTCAAAACCATGACCCAACATCGTCGATCAATGCCACAAAAAATATTGATGGTGTCTATCACAAAATCAACATAACTTCATCCATCTATCGACGCAAAAAATCACAAAATGTTGTAGAACACACATTTGAAATCATCAAAAAAACACCAAGTGTTCATCCATTTTTTGATGAGGTGGAGCAAACTGGCATTGCCATTATGACAAAAACTATGTCGCGTGTACAACAACCTCGTCACAATTTTTTTTGTGATTCATCACTAGATTTTTGTCACTTTAACGACCAATTTTTATACGTCAAAACCACGAACTAACATCATCGGGCTATGTTCACCAAAATTGAGACAAAACCCTGTAGTTTTTAAAAAAAATTTGAAAAATGCATTACCTTATTAAGCTTCTCTTTGTTTCAAGAATAGTTTAATATTCTCTACTTAACAGTGTCAACCACATGGCAGTGGAAGCTCATTTAGCCACTCCCCCCCCTTCACATCACTATCGATTCCCCATACCTAATCATATAACATTCATTCTTTCAATTTTTCCATATTATCAAAAATATGGTTGTCAAAAATATCAGTTTTTAACATTCATTAACATATTATCAAAAATATGGTTGTCATAATATGATTACAATCACTTTTTTTTTGCAGCTAAAAAAGGAAGTGGAGTATCATTTTCTAAATCATCTATCCCCCTTTCAATTGTTCTTCCCTCTTCTCATGATCTTAATGTATGCCTAGTCATGTACTCACGATATGGAGGCTGTTGCAAGGGGGTCTGCTACAATAACAAAGAAATGTTAAATTGATATGTTTTATTATTATTGTTACAAGTATTTCATTAATTAAATGAACATTAGAGGGTATGTTCAGGATCATCATGGAGAAAACAGGCCCTTAAGTGGCAAAAAATTCAGAAAAATTAGAGTTAGGCAACTTGATGTAAAAAATTGAATAAGTTATCTATATTATTTCAAAAATATGTAAGAATAGAATCTATAGCAAATTGAATGTAGTTTCTAAACTACTAGGTTTTCTTAAAAAATATATATATCTATTTGGTGAAATTTTGAAATTTCAATGTAGTAGTACTTAAATTTTAGGGAAAAAATAAGAAGTAGGTGTCTGTCTGACCACCCTAACCACAATAAAATGATAATATTTTTTTATAATATTTTAGATATAAGTATAGCACTCATGTCCCGATGTGATGCATATTTTCTTGTAATTTTTTTCCAAGTAAATAACTAATTATGATTTTTTTATTACAACTTTGAAAAAATATAAAAAACTCGTATGTCTGACCAACTTAACTTGGTCAAAAATTCATGAAATTCAATTTTTATTTTTTTAATCCTATAGTATGCGAAGCATAGAATGTGACACATGTTTTTTATTCAAAAAATATGATATCATTTGAAAGCTATAGATTTTTTTCAATCAAGACTTTAGTTGTAATTTGAATAGAAAATGATTAATAATTACTTATTAAATTCAAAGTAAAGCATAATTTATATTGGTGGAAAGTTGAGAATCTCCTTTGAAAACCCTTTTCGCTTCATCAATTTTGGGTAAAAAAAAGTCGTCAACCACATACCCATCATATTGCCATTTTTTGGCCCATCATGATCTTGCACATGCCTTAGAGTGGCGCTCTTTACTTGATCGGGCCACATCATGTTCCTTATCTTGTCTTATAGCCTCATGCTCAACATGTTTAACACCCTCTAAATCCTCTGGAGTTGAAACACGAAAGGTTACATTAATTAATACACCAATTGCAATTAAATATGTTTAAAAGAACATTAGAGTGGTCCTCTTTACCTGATGGGGACACATCATGTTCTTGATCTTGTCTAGCCTGATCATGCTCAACATGTTGATCACATTCTACATTCTCTAAAGTTGAAACACTAAAGGTTACATTAATTAATACACCAATTACAATTAAAGATGTTTAATTGTATTAATCCATACTGCATTTTGTATATCACATGAATACATCCAATATCAGGATGCACACCATGACGTTCATTTGTAAGTTGTGCTCCACCTTCGCTAGGCTGCATTCCAATGTCATGTGTAGTATTAGCATTGCTTTCCTGTTTAAAATGAATAGGCACGTAATTACGTTATGGTGGAAATTAATATTGAATAGATTGCACAAGTATTCAATTTTAAATAAATTTCATTGAGTTTATTTACCTACGTGTCAGATGCAGTGGAAGCTTATGTTTACATAGTCAAGATTCTTAGGCATTCAACCACGACTCCATAACCTTGCTGGAAGGAAATCTTTAGGTCCTCTTCTATGGACACTCTGTTGAATTCATAACCTTGAATTTTTGCATAAGATCATGAATTTTGCTTCTATGGTGTGATAAAACCAATTTTTTTTATAATTTATTATTTAAATGCAATATTTCATTTATTGATACTTACAATTCATGCGGCTAATTTCATATAACCACCAAAGCCAAGTTTGTGTTGCCCATGATTTTCTAGTCTTTCCTTTGTTGCCTTCGATGTGTCAAGAAGCTTATACAAAGTTTGAAATATGTTAGATTATGTAAAAAGAAAGAGTAATCAATATATAATTACATTGTTGATAGTATCACATACCTTCCTTGGCTTGGTGGTGTCTTTCTTTTTTTCTTTTCACCCTTCTCCTTTCCATCTAACACCAGGTCCTTCCACTCCCTCTCCAGAATCATGGGGGGATGCTCATACTTTTTGTTATTCTCTAAATGTGACCTATATTGGTCCCTCACATACTTTAGATAGGTACCAACTTTCTTAAGGACCTTGGTTCTGTTGAATGTGTTATTACCGAACAACACAACTAAATGGTTAATGAGCTCATTTTTTAAATCTTGATTTTGGGCATTCCACCATGTATGTATGGTGAGCCCAAAGATCTCCAATGTAATATTATTTAGATGTTTATAAAAAATATCATTTCCTACAAAATGATCATGGGATCATTATTCTAAAAAGAGTGATCAATAAGTAAATTTCAATTAGATTATATATAATAATAATTAAAACATTTTAAAGTACCTTAGACCTTCTCTATCTTTATGGGAACGAAATCCTTCGTCACCACAAATGTGATTGGAAATGTTCTCGTACTAGTATTATGGGAAGATCTAGGAAATTCTACTAAAACATCACCAGTACTAGTGGCCTCTACATCCCCAGGTACATGTCCTAACGCATGTTCTGGCATGTGTTCACTGCCAAAGGGTGCACTACCCAATGTTTGCATGCTATGTGTTGCTGAAATTTTAGTCAAAAATATAGGCACAGATGATGGGGTTGGATGATGTGATGTATGTGTAGGAAGATCAAGATCGACACTTGTACCAACCCCTACTCATTGGGCAACACCTACAGTACCCTGAGCATGGCCAATAGCATCATGAGGATGCAAAAAATCCTATAAAAACAACACATATTTTAGTTTATGACATAAAAGAGTACAAAATAAAAAAACCATGAATGAACTTATGTTATAATTAGAGATCTCATTATGGGTGGGTGCATGGACATGGGTAGAAAATTTGTGGCCACTTTCAAAAAAAAGTTTTAAAAAGTCATAAAGCGAACGCGCTCTAACGCGAGTGCATTATAATGCGCTCACGTTATGGATTTGTGTGTCGAGCCTGAGGCTCGGCCACAATGATCCCATAACACAAGCGTGTTATAACACGCTCGTGTTATTACATATTAAAAGAAAAAAAATGAAACTCATTCATTCTTGCTAAAATGGTCATGTCTATGCATCTTCAAAATGCACTCACGTTATGAAAAAGTTGATTTTTTTTATAGATTTATTATCTCTCTTTGTCGATACTCTCTCCCACTCTTTCCCCCTCTTGCCCACCCTCTCTCCAACTC
>VDFB02019107.1:0-41045 GCA_007258455.2 Sequoia sempervirens | reverse complement strand
ACAGCTTTCTCCTAATACTCTTCACACACTTGTCACCATTGTTTGGTATTGTTATGTCTTCTTATACTGAAATATGACATCTTATGGGATTATAACACTATCCATTATATATTGTTGTGTGGAGTTAAAAAAAATTCATTACTCTCTCAATATGATTGAAATAAATTTCCTTCACAAGACTTCCATTCACTCTTCATGACCTTTTCATCAATCTTCATGTTGTTGTTTAATCTTCATACTTAATGGAATTTGCACTAGGCTTTGCCTCATAATACTATCATGATTGCTTCCTAAAATCTTTTAATGCCTTTGCAACTCACTATGTTGGCACTGTGATGTTTCCTTTAATGCATCTCTAGGCATTTGGCTATGACTATATTTTAACTGTGACTATGTTTTAAAATGTCCACTGCCACTTTGATTGGGGTTGTCATGCTCCTTTGAATTTCAAAAGGTTTAATCTAAGCCCTCTAGTGATTGTCATGGTCTCCCACAAGGGAAACAACCTTGCACTCTCTTGTCGATCACTTGAGGGCTTGTTCTTGTAATGACAAACATAAATCTGCCTTCCTTGAAGGACTGCCACCTTACAACATCTTTTACTATCCTTTCTTTCTACTGTCATGAGCTTCCATCTACATTGCTCAACAGGAGATATGGTGATAAGATTGGAGTTTGTTTGATGGCTGACCAAAAAAATTTCAACTGATAAAGTATGTGAAAACCATATGACCATGTTGTTTCTTTTGATGATAACTCTTCATGTTGCTAAATACTCATGGTAACCCCTTAGTATGCCTCAAATTCTTGAAAAAACACTACCATTATGTCTGCAAACTCAAACTTTCGACAGTTTTATCCTAACCTGATACCATCTCTCTGATGTGCTTGGCCTAGACAATGCTTGTTACATATATTATTTCTTTTTCTTGTTGTCACTGTTTCTTTTAGGTTGACAAATATTTATGCTTATGGCCATATATTTCTTGTTCTTTGTGCATGGCACCCATGATCTTGATTATCATTCTTTGAGTTAGGATTCTTATCTTGTAGGACTTTCACATCCATGACTATCACACTTTGTAGTTGATACATTCCTTGCTAGGACTGTTACATTTTGAATATAAAGGACTACGTCCATGTTCATTGAATGTGGTTGTCTATGCATCATAGCACTTGTGCTTATGACTATCTTCAGGACTGTAACTATTCTCCCTTTTGTCTATGAATGCTACCTCTTAATGTTTGTGACCATACTCTCATTTCCACACATGACTATCAATGCATATGACTGTCCCCTTATCACTGTCTCTCTGAGATACTACTATCAAACTTTAGTAATTGTGCTTGTCCTCTTAAAATATACATAGTGTCTCTCATTTTCATATTCATCAGTGTAGAAAGTCATACCAAGACTACTCTAGACTATCATGCCTTCTTCTCTAAAGATCACATACTTTTTAGGAACTTGTGTACATTTAAGAATTTTTCCCTCACACACTTCAATTTTCATACAATGTGCCTTGGACCTTATAATCAACAACCTGAAACATTCAAGACTTAGATGTCAAAATACAAAATGTGTAGTTCAATAAGTCTGAGAAAAAAATCTTGATTCCACACCTTGCAACATTAGAAGGGAACCTCTACCATATAGGACTATCTTATGTTCTTCATCTCAAACCTACTACCCTCACTATCACACAACTGTCCTGGATTTGCATCTATTGAAACAAATTTTGAAAGGAACCCTTACATTGTCAACTGTGTGTTGTATCACCATTGTCAACTGTCATTTTCAATGACAATGACCTTGCTCACTACACTTATTTTCAAAAATGCACCTATTGATAAGCATTAGTAATTCCCATTTTCCTCCAATGATAAGCATTCTCTGGTTTATTCTTTTGTTTTCTGTAACTTTTGAAAATGTGGGAAAGCACCATAACACATACCACTAGCAGATAATGACAACCCCATACTTGTTGGACCTTTTTGTCCTATAGCATGCATTCATGACTGTATTCATTGTTGTTGTCCAGTTCATTCCCTTAGGACCACCCCTTGTAGAATCTTAAAAGGTGTTGTCCTATTCACTTGTATCATGACCTTGGCTTCAAAAGGGGGTCACCTTGTGTTGCTTCATGATTTCCCCAACCATTGCTTGTTGCCCCACATGTTTACTACCTGATTTCCTCAACAGTTGTTTACCTTTTCAATCACGTGCCACAATTAACATTGTCTCCTCACTTTGATCCTAGTGGGCAGACACATGTCACCTATGTCGGTGACCCGAAAGCTCACTGTCCTATGTGATGTGTGGTTGTTTAATAGGGTTAAGGTGAGAGGGACCTAAAAATACTTTGGATTTCTCCCTCATTATATAACATATGCATAATTAAACTTGATGCATCTATGATTGGACTTGATGCATCTCCAAAATCACTTACTTCTTTTTATAAAATGGATCATGGATCCACTTAAGAAGATTGAAAGACATATCCAGCAAAATGTGTTGCATCTTTTGAATTTGATAATGAAAGTTGATCAACTGGTGTGATTCCATATTGATTCAATGCATTGATAACATGTATATCTTTGATCAAGTTGCTAAATTTCCTATTTCTCTCAAAGCATGCTGAGCTCTACCCTCGTGGGAGCCACATTTACCCCACATGATGCATTTAACTGAATCAGAACAGTAATAATACTTGTCCTAAATCTACACATGAAGCAAACAAGTTAGAAAAATAGATGCATATTTTGGATGTGTTTGATGACTTCATTGTTTTCCAGGACATCCAAGGTTTGCATGCTTATTTAATGCACTTAGGGATTAGTTTATACATGCATAGGTAGGTGTTCATGTAAGGTTTGAGATCTTTCATTTCTTAGAGCATTTCTCTAATATCATTATTTTTTCCAGATGCAGGAGCTAGGAGCACTACGGAGCTGGGAAGGACACAAGCAGCTCGGGGCAGCAACAGGGCAAGAGGACAACTTCAAAACCAGTCATTCTCAGGCAATGACTAGTCTCCACCCTTATATGCACATTCTATTTGTTTACTTATTCATGTATAAATTATTTCTTTATTTTCATTGAATAAGTAAAGTTAGTCCCTTGGATTTTGAGGGACATGTACACTTCATGATTATCAATAAAGATTACATTTGCACACATATGATTCTCTTTTCTCATTTATTGTCATTGCAACATTGGAATGAAAATGTAATCTGTTTCATTTGACAATTTTTTTCATGCATATTGAAATTAGCAAACTATGGTTTATCTTTTAAATGTTTAAACAAACAACACAAAAAGAATAAACACTAAACCTGATTTCAGCTGAAAGCTAAAAATTAGGTAACATTATTGGCAACATCTGCTATATGTTTTCCTGCTAAACATGATACCAACTGCCTAAGCTTATCCATTGGGCATAGGGTCACTTAGAAAGCTAACACCACTTGAAAACAACATTGTAAATTGTTGTAACTCACTAAACTAGCAAGAGACACTTTGAAAACCAAGAAAACCCAACAATGCAGAATGTAAACTACCACCTAATTGTGCAAAACAACACTTAGGGAAAACCGAAAAACATTTAACTAATGTGCATCAGCACTTAGAGGAAACAAAACCTACTCTAATTTGTACAAGGCAGTTTTTAGATCATACCTCAAAATAGAGTTTGAGGTGTATCCCAATGATTGGGATAGGAAGAGCTTCTCCATCCATTGATGACAATTGAAAAGCATTGTGCTCTTTGCACTCAATAATGACAAACAAGCCACTCCACGTGCTATCAAATTTAGTATGCTTTCCAGGATTGTTCTTCAATTCATCCCATTTGAGAACATCTCCCTCTCTGAACACCCTGGGTGTTGCTCTTTTATAAAACACCTTCTTTATTTGGAGTTGATGCAGCTCCATTGTTTTCATGGCTCTATCTCTGGTTTCATCCAGCTCCATGAGCTATGCATATCAGACAACCATTGGATCTTCCTCTTCAAACGTTTCAAGTTGGTTCATTATGTCAAGAGCTGGAAGCTCAAGTGATAAAGGCAACCTTGCATCTTTACCATATACCAACATATAAGGGGAATTCCCAATGGACTTCTTTGGAGTTATTCTATCTGCCCACAAGGAAAATTTTAACTTGTTATGCCAAGTTCTTTGGTTATCCTCCAAAATCCTTTTGGTCATTCTAATCAGGTTCTTATTGGTTGATTCAACCAAATGATTACCTTGAGGGTAATAATTTGATGAAGTATTCAGATGAATACCATTCTTTATAGCCCAATCGCTTACTCTTAACCCAACAAATGCCAAAGCATTATAAAAAATGATTGATTCAGGTACCCTAAATCTGGTTACTAAATCATCATAAAATTTTAAAACAACACTTTCACTGGTTTCTTTCAAAGCCATTGCTTTAGTCCATCGTGTGAAGTAATCAGTTGCAGTAAGCACCCACCTGTGACCTGCACTTGAAGGTGGGTTAATGGAACCTATAAAATCAATGCCCCATCTCATGAAGGGTTTTTCTACTTGAATGGGCTGCAATGGTAAAGTTGGCAACCTTTTGTTTCCTGCAAAAATGACACATTTTACACACTTTTTGGCCCAAGCATGGACATCCTTAAACAAGCTTGGCCAATAATAGCCAGCTCTCATTATTTTCCATGCAGTTGTTCTTGGGGGAAAATGACCCACAACAATTACATCATGGAACTCATGAAGTACTTTATCAACTTGATGTTGATCAATGCATCTTAAGAGGACACCATTAAGGTCCTTTCTAAAAATAATGTTATCAATCAACACATAAGGAATAGACTGCAATCTGAAATACCTCTATTTGGCTTTATCTAAACCTGGTGGACACTCATCGGTTTGCAAAAAGTGAGTCATATCTTGCACCCAACCTGCATTTATTGTAGATGCATCAGTTGCAAGCTCATTATCAACAACCAAAACTGCCTATGTTTCTACATTTTCTTCACTTTCATCCTTTGTATCTAGTTGTTCACACAACCCTTTACCCCTGATAAGCTTTGTTACCTTGATATCAACGTCATATTCCATAACTTTTGTAATCCAGCTAGCCCTCTTTTTGTTCAGATCCCTACTTAACAAGAACTCCTTCACACTAGGGTGAGCAACCATCAAATGCACTTTGTTGTTAGAAATCAAAGGTTTAAATTTCTTCAAGGTTCTGATGGCAGCAAGCACATGTTTCTCTACAAAAGTATATCTTTGTTTGTACTCCTCTAAACATTAACTAAAAAAGGCAATTGGTTGTTCCAGGCCAACATCATTTTGTTGTACCAGCATTGTAGAAATTATATCAATGCTGTTAAAAGCATATAAAATGAAAACTTTTGAGAAGTTTGGGTTTACCAAAGTAGTTGTTGATAAGGCCTCCTTTATGACTTCAAAACTATGCTTGGCTTCTTTGGTCCAGCTAAAACTGGCATTCTTTTTCAACATGGAAATTAGTGGTTTCAAAATATTTGCAATATCAGGAATAAACCTTCTAACGAAATTAATTCTGCCAAGAAAACTTTGCAGCCCCTTTTTTATGGCTGGGTAAAGGTAGATCCAAAATGGCACTTACTCTTTATGGATCAACGGTGATCCCCTGTTTCAACACAATATGTCCTAAAATATTTCCTTCATGGACAACAAAGATACATTTTTTTGGGATTGACGGATATACCATACTCCCTACACCTCTCAAATACTTGTTTCAGATGTGCAAGGTGTTCATCAGCCTTCTTTGAAAATACAGTTACATCATTAAGGTAAATAAGTACAAGTTTGTGAATCAAACCTTTAAATGCCATGCCCATTTCCCTCTGAAACGTGGCACCAACATTGGATAGGTCAAATGGAATCCTCTTATAAGCCATGGTGCCCCATTTTGTGGTAAAGGTAGTCTTGTACTAATCTTCCTCTTTGACTAAGACTTGGTTATAACCTGAATAACCGTCAAGCAATGAGAATCTTTCTGAACCAACTACAATTTGTAGAATCTGTTCCATTGAGGGTAGTGGATAATGATCCTTTAACGAGGCTCTATTGAGGTCTCTAAAATCAACACACAACCTAATTTCACCATTTTTCTTTCTAATCGGAACTAGGTTAGAGACCCATGAGGTATGTTTGATTGGAAAAATGATGTCTGCCTCAATCAGTTTGGTCAACTCTTTGACCATGAGAGGCTCAAGTTTGGGGTTTAAAGGCCTTTGTTTCTGCCTAACAAGTTTTGAGTTTGGCTCAAGCTCTATGGTATGTTGGGAAATTTGGGGATCAAAACCCTTTAAATCAGAATATTCCCATGCAAACACATCTTGAAACTCTTGACAAAGAGAGAAATGAAAGCTTGCCTATCTGCATGTGAATAGATTTTACCAACTTAAGGAGCTTACCTTTAAAAATTTCAAGCTCCTCATAATGTTCTTCTTTGACCTACATGTTGGTCTTACTCTTTTTCAGCTGGTCATCTATGTTGAAAATGGATTCCAAGGTGACTAGACCCTTGGGCAGTTTGTTGGACTTCAATTGGATGATCTAATCATCATATTGTTGTTTGATCTTCTCTTGGTTGACTGCTACAAATTCATCTTCTTGCAGTATAAATCTCAAGACATGTTCATCACTCTCGAAGACTTGCCAATGAACATTATTATCTGGAATAGAAGGTCTAATAACTATTTTAACATATGGATGCAACTTTTCTTTCCTAATTTCACTTGGAATATCAACTTGAGCACCTATTGCAGCCAATCTATCAGCATGCTTATTTTCATCCTTAGGAATAGAAACCAAATTAAAAGCATCAAAATCTTCTATCATATCCCACACCCTGTGTTTGTAAGATTTTAAGACATCATTCTTGGTAACATGCAGACCTCTCACCTGATTGACGATTAATTCATTGTCACCATAAACTTGCAGGAATCCAATCCCTCTTTTCAGTGCCCATTCCAAGCCTTGAATTAGACCTTTGTATTCAACAGTATTGTTAGTACAAGAGAAAGCAAATCTTAAAGCATAGTAGTATTTGTCACCTTGTGGGGACACAAGCATTGCACCCCCACCAACACTGTTCTTGCTTTGAGAACCGTCAAAGAACATCTTCCACACTTCACCTTGCTAATCTAACTATTGTCCCACCTCCTTTTCGAGGTTTGGAATCATTGAATCAAGTTTGTGCAGCACATAGACACCCAAACCAATCTCTTCAATGTTATCATTTGGGTTGTCAATGATATTTTTTGCTGCCCACTCATTTAAAAGCGTATATGGTATGCTTTTTGCTTGCAATTCTTGAGCAGCAGCAAGTTCATTATCATCAAAAACAACACAATTAGCATTAACAACACTTGGGACATATGGTTCAATGTGATCTTTATCAAGTTGCTCAGATTTGATGACTACTTTAGTCTCATATCTCATTCTAAACACCACGTGGGACCAATTTGATGATAAATAACCTCCTATCTTGGTAGTGAAATCTCTTGACAAACATAAATCGAAATGTGATGGTAAGTCAATGACTGAAATATCTTGGGGAATGGAGAAATTGGGGCAGGCATGTAGGGTAAGGCTTAAACCTTTGATAACACCGATGGTGTTAATGGTTGTCCCATCAAGTTGGACAACTCCTTTCTCAAGAGGCTGATATTTCAGTCCTAACTTATCGGTAATCTGTTTAGGAATAACAAAGCTACTTGCCCCTGAATCCACCATGCAATTGTGAACTAACTTATCTCCTATTATCAAGGAAACATAAAATGGGGGTGGTTTGACATCCTTACTTGGTTGTTTATTGTTGTCTTGAGGTGCATTTGTCAAGACAGCCTTGGTTTAACCTGCTAGTATATCATTTGAAACACCTAAATTAGCTAAGGCGGATTGTAACAAGTCTTTTTGACCAGGGATAGATAAGGAATCTCACATTGACATATTCACATTCATCTTTTTCATGGATTCAATAATGTTGACGTGTGTGGCAATGTTTACCTTTTGATGGGTCCTCGCAATAACAGGGTTTGTCTGCAAGTGAGTTTTTTGGGGTTGGTTCCCAAGCTATCCACCATCGATGCCTTGTGAATTTCTTTGCAAAATGTGTGTCACATGAGGATTGGAAGGTCCAATCTCGAAAGCTCTCTTTTTGGCTTGGGTGTTGGCTGCTATTGGAGAGCTATCATTATTTAATCCACAAAACTCCTCTCCTTGCCAATTCAAGACAGTTGTGTCACTTGCAGAGAGCTCCTACTGTTGGTATGATTCACCATTAGACACGTCTTGCACACCCAAAATATTTTGAACTATCAATGCTTGATTGATGACACCATTTAAACATGTAGTTTGATTATGGGCCTGGTTGCAAGGATAGAACCACTCATATTCTGCTACAAGGTTGTTTTGAACAGGTACCATATCTCTGGTTGCACTGATTGGAACTGGATTGTATGGCTGAAAAGGCCTCAGATTCATATTTTGTCGTGCACCTTGAAATTTTCCTTGATATGGTTGTTTATTAGCTTGAAACTGCTAACCTTGACCTTGATTTTGAGGCTCCCAAGGCTTGAAACCTTGAAATTGCTATTTTTTAATGCTTACCAACTCATTTCCAAAAGTCTGAAGCAGATTTTTAATCTTCTATTGGTTGCTTTTAATTTCTTCCAACTCTTGAGATGGTCCTTGGGCAACAATTTTTGGGTTAACAGCAGCTAGTAAAGGGGCTATTTGAGGTGTTGGAAAAGTTGTAGGAGGTTGGATATCAAGGAAAAAAGGAATAGGAGGCCTAGGGGCAATCCTTCGAGCTTGTATTAGGTTGCTTTTTTCTCTTAAAATTGTATCATAGGCTATTGGTAAGGTATTTCCACCCATAGACTGTATTAAAACAACAACCTCACTATTTAAGGCTATCAAAAAATAGAGAAATGCATACTCAGCTAGAGGCCTTGTAGGCTACAGAATTTTGTCTCACATTCTTTGAAAACGGAAATTGAAGTCTGTCATATGTTCATGAGGAGCCCGTTTAATGTGGGTCAAATGCTCCACCAATCACAAGTTGTCATACTTGTCTTCAAATTGCTTGCATATCACCTCTCCTAATTCATCCCATGTTCTGATTGAATTAATTGCTAAACTCCTGAACCATTGGAGTGCTTTACCTTTGAATGATGCTACTAGCAGCCTCAAGGCAACATTTTCTTGAGTTATGTGATGTACCGAACATAGATTTGAAATATCTTTAATGTGTTCAACTGGTGTGATATGATCTTCACCTAAAAAATATGGCACACTTTTAAGAGCAGCCATTGGAATGACGTCATGTTGAGCCAATTGAAGTGGGCTACCACCATTAAATGTGACAAAAACGTGGTTTCTTGGAACAACCATATTTGGAACCAAGTTTTGTTGCCTTATGGGGCTAGAAACTCTCACTGTAGGTGGAGTTGAAACTATTTTTCTTGACAAAACAACCTTCTTTGTTGGCCTGCCTCTCCTATGGGGTGGTGAAAGTTGTAGATACTCCAACGGGACAGAGTTTCCCCTTGTCTAAATTCTTTTCATATGCTGCTACATCACTAGTTTGTTATCAATTTCCACATTCAGAGCCACCAGATATGCTTGTCACCTCCTAAAGGCTAAAAAATTGTTGGTTGCATATCAAAACCAACAAACTGATGTATTTTTCTAATCCGAAATTACTAGAAGTTCCCACCGGGCGTGCCAAAACTGTTAGGGATCCAAATTTGCACCCTAATGTTAAGTTTTCAACAAACTTAGTAGGTTTGGATGTAACATGGGACTTCTTTTAGGTTGTGGGTATCCTATTCGAAAGCAGACCTCCAGTGATAAGGGGTTGGCTTCAACTTTTGATGCCACCTAACTACTAATTTCTGAGGTAAAGGGTAAGAATTGCATGAAAATGAACCTAATATTGAAAATACCTAAGGTGATACACCAAAATAACTAGGACCTGATAACAACCTATCACATTCAAGTCAATATCATAAAACTTGATTTACACAACTCACTTTCCAATGCAGTTTACATAAGTAATTTATACGAAGGTCTATAAACAGGGCTTTTAGAAGGAAAACAGAGGTTTCACAACTAACAACACTACTAAACAACACAGCTTATAACCTATTAACATACATTTTTTGCTAAATAGATGCATAAACAGTAGACAAGTTTGCAAGGAAAGGTGAATTTTCACAAGACAAACTGATCAATCATTAACAACATACCATGAAACATGAAAAGAGAAGATAAAATGCTCTATTTTATTGATTCAAAGTGCTTACTGTATTACAAGTCCATCTAAGTTACAATACTGTTCCATGAAAAATAGCTCCAAAAAACAAAGCTATCCTACTGCTAGAAAGAAAGAACTAACTCCAAAATGCAAAAACAAGCTACTTAAGCAAAAAACCCACCAAAACCCCTCACACATGTCCATCTAGAAGTTTTTGGTTGAATGCGACAATGAGGCCAAAAAAGAACCTTCTAAAGTCACTCCAAAATGCCTCCAAAATGGTGAAAAGTCAAGCTCAGACTCAAGTCATGCTAAAAGTGTGACAAAAATCCCTCCAAAGTAGCACATGTTTCTCCAAAACAGTCAAATGCTTCACCCCCACACTCTCCTCATGTCTGCAAGCCAATCATTTTGTCTCCCAGCTTTGACTCATGCAATATGTGTGTTTTGAAAACACAAGACTCCAAAAAAGGCATTAAAGATAATAACTTGATTAGGTGATTCATAATACATCCCTTAATCGAGTTATTTTACATTTCAAAGCACAATACAAGAGGGCCCACCATCAATATGAATTACATTACATTTGCAAGTGAAAAATACCAAAGTGATTAGCAAATCACTTAAATGATATTTTTTATGTTTGAAACAAATGAAAAAACCAACAATGAAATGTCATAATGCTTTCAAAAGCATTAATAAGATCACAATTCCCCCAAGGCACTTGATCATTTTACCTTTTCTCATTTTGCACTCCAAGGCCACCTGTGGTCAACATTCTTCTAATTTGCAAAGGAAAAATAAAAGGCTCAAATTTGGCCTATATGGCTGACCTCCACACATCTTGGAAGGTATCTTCTAAGTCTTCAAGTATCATGATGTTCATGACCAAAAGGTCAAAGGAAGGTTAAATGGAATTTGGCACACTTAGTTTCAAGTTTGAAACACTTAGCAATATTGAAATGAGGAATAAGACTTAAGGCATAAAATGCCTAAATAATGGACTTACCATTCATCCCCCATTATGCATTAATATGAGTTCCATATTTAAAAACATGGGATAAAAAAATCCCATTGATATCTAGAAGGGTCAAACCCTAATCATCAAAAGACAAAAAAAATGTGAAAAACACCATCATTTTCTCCATCAAGCACTTTAGTAGAGACATGTTGCCACTAGGGTTTCACTTGCACGCACAAAATGTGGAGAATTTGACTAGTTTTTGATGTCATTTTTAATGAGAAGTGTATGAACACACGGGTAAAGGCATTTTTGCACAAAAATCTGCATCTTTTTTCCATTTTTTGGAGCTCGTCCAGTTATTTTGGCCACAGCCTATAGCATTCTCTAATCATTTGCTTCATTATGTTATTTCTATTGTTACTTCTCCATTTTAGCTGCCATGAGTTTAGTCTTTTGAAGCTCAAAAGGAGGCCTTACATACAACCAAAATTCTTTCATAATCGAGCTTGAGCTCAGGTAAGCTCCCAGCCAACCTATGTATTAATTCTTTGCTCTTTTATTCATCAATAAAAGCTCAAATGGAGCTCTTTCATTGTCAAAATGGAGTAAAGTTTAGCTTTTCTGTATATGAAGTTGAAGTGAACAAGAACCCCAAGTTTCTTTGTGATTTTGTGAAGACTTCTACTCCTTAAGGCCGCAGCCAAGAAAATAGAGAAAGCTTATTTTCAATGACTTTTAACTTCTTCAAAATCCATGAATACTTGTGAATGGCTCTGCATTTGCAATTTTGGTAAAAATAACCAAGTGCATTTTCTGTTATATCTTTATTTTCCTGTATTATGCATTTTAAATAAAAAACCCCAAGTGGGTTTCGTGGTTTTGAAGAAAACTTAGATTTTTTGCAAAAAACACAAGTGGGTTTTAGTTCATTTCCAGAAATTTATGATTCCTTTAAAAAACCCAAGTGGGTTACCTTCAATTTGTAACATCTTTTACTATCCTTGCTTTCTACTATCATGAGCTTCCATCTACATTGCTCAACATGAGATATGGTGATAAGATTGAAATTTTTTTAATGGCTGACCAAAATTTTGTCAACTGATAAAGTATGTGAAAACCATATGACCATGTTGTTTCTTTTGATGATAACTCTTCATGTTGCTAAATACTCATGGTAACCCCTTAGTATGCCTCAAATTCTTGAAAAAACACTACCATTTTGTCTGCAAACTCAAACTTCCGATAGTTTTTTCCTAACCTGATACCATCTCTCTGATGTGCTTGGCCTGGACAATGCTTGTTACATATATTATTTCTTTTTCTTTTTGTCACTGTTTCTTTTAGGTTGACAAATATTTATGCTTATGGCCATATATTTTTTGTTCTTTGTGCATGGCAACCATGATCTTGATTGTCATTCTTTGAGTTAGGATTGTTATCTTGTAGGACTTTCACATCCATGACTGTCACACTTTGTAGCTGATACATTTCTTGCTATGACTGTTACATTTTGAATATAAAGGACTGTGTCCATGTTCATTGAATGTTGTTGTCTATGCATCATAGCACTTTTGTTTATGACTATCTTTAGGACTGTAATTGTTCTCCCTTTTGTCTATGAATGCTACCTCTTAATGTTTGTGACCATACTCTCATTTACACACATGACTGTCAATGCATATGACTGTCCCCTTATCATTGTCTCTAAGAGATACTACTGTCAACTTTAGTAATTGTGCTTGTCCTCTTAAACTCTCCATAGTGTCTCCCTTTTTCATATTCATCAGTGTAGGCAGTCATACCAAGACTACACTAGACTATCATGCCTTATTCTCTGAAGATCACATACTTTTTAGAAACTTGTGTACATTTAAGAATTTTTCCCTCACACACTTCACTTTTCATACAGTGTGCCTTAGACCTTATAATCAACCTGAAACATTCAAGACTTAGATGCCAAAATACACAATGTGTAGTTCAATAGTAAGTCTAAGACAAAACTCTTGATTCCACACCTTGCAACATTAGAAGGGCACCTCTACCACATAGGACCATCTTATGTTCTTCCTCTCAAACCTACTACCCTCACTGTCACACAACTGTCCTGGATTTTCATCTATTGAAACAAATTTTGAAAGGAACCCTTACATTGTCAACTGTGCGGTGTATCACCATTGTCAACTGTCATTGTCAATGACAATGACCTTGCTCACTACACTTATTTTCACAAATGCACCTATTGATAAGAATTAGTAATTCACATTTTCCTCCAATGATAAGCATTCTCTGGTTTATTCTTTTGTTTTCTGTAGCTTTTACAAATGTGGGAGAGCACCATAACACAAACCACTAGTAGATAATGACAACCCCATACTTGTTGGACCTTGTTGTCCTGTAGCAAGCATTCATGACTTAATTCATTGTTGTTGTCCAGTTCATTCCCTTAGGACCACCCCTTGTAGACTCTTAAAAGGTGCTATCCTATTCACTTGTATCATGACCTTGGCTTCAAAAGGGGATCACCTTGTGTTGCTTCATGATTTCCCCAACCATTTCTTGTTGCCCCACATGTTTACTACCTGATTTCTTCAACAGTTGTTTACCTCTTCAATCATGTGCCACAATTAACACTGTCTCCTCACTTTGATCCTAGTGGGCAGACACATGTCACCTATGTCAGTGACCTGAAAGCTCACCGTCCTATGTGATGTGTGGTTTTTCAATAGGGTTAAGGTGAGAGGGACCTGACAATACTTTGGATTTCTTCCTCATTATTTAACAGATGCATAATTGAATTTGATGCATCTATGATTGGACTTGATGCATCTCCAAAATCACTTCTTTTTATAAAATGGATCATCGATCCACTTAAGAAGATTTAAAGACATATCCAGCAAAATGTGTTGCATCTTTTGAATCTGATAATGAAAGTTGATCAACTGGTGTGATTCCATATTGATTTAATGCATTGTATCTTTGATCAAGTTGTTCAATTTCCTATTTCTCTCAAAGCATGTTGAGCTCTACCCTCGTGGGAGCCACATTTACCCCACATGTTGCATTTAACTGAATGGGAATAGTAATAAGACTTGCCCTAAATCTACACATGAAGCAAACAAGTTAGAAAAATAGATGCATATTTTGGATGTGTTTGATGACTTCATTGTTTTATAGGACATCCAAGGTTTTCATGCTTATATAATGCACTTAGGGATTAGTTTATACATGCATAGGTAGGTTTTCATGTAAGGTTTGAGATCTTTCATTGCTTAGAGCATTGCTCTAATATCATTTTTTTTCCAGATGCAGGAGCTAGGAGCACTACGGAGCTAGGAAGGACACAAGCAGCTCAGGGCAGCAGTAGGGCAAGAGGACAACTTCAAAACCAATCATTCTCAGGCAATGACTGGTCTCCACCCTTATATGCACATTCTATTTGTTTACTTATCCATGTATAAATTGTTTCTTTATTTTCATTGAATAAGTAAAGTAAGTCCCTTGGCTTGTGAGGGACATGTACACTTCATGATTATCAATAAAGATTACATTTGTACACATATGATTCTCTTTTCTCATTTGTTGTAATTGCAACATTGGAATGAAAATATAATTTGTTTCATTTGACAATCTTTTTTCATGCATATTGAACTTAGCAGACTATGGTTTATCTTTTAAATGTTTAAACAAATAACACAAAAAGAATAAACACTAAACCTGATTTTAGTTGAAAGCTAAAATTAGGTAACATTAATCACAAATTTGTGCATGAAATAAGAAGGTTGCATTTGTTTTTGGGAAATGAAGGGGAAGGATTTAGGTTGAGGGAAATCAATTCCTTTAGCTATGTTGCGGCTAAATGAAGGGGAAGGAATTCCAACAAATTCATGCGTGAACAAATCGTTGAGCTAAGACAACCTTCAAGAAGTTGTCAACAAGTCTCCAATTGTGAGGCAGTTGCAATCTTGTAAATAGATTGTTGAATTGAGGCAGTTGCACCAAATCCAAGAAAATATGCCATTATTAAGACTCAAAATTGTCATTTCATTTTTTCTTGAGTCCCTTCTTGTTTTAGCCTTTGTTGGCCTAGGTTTATAACTGATCTAAGCACTTAATATTAGGCCTTTATGTTTTGTGTGTCAGGTGTTTGGGGTTGTTTCATAACCTCCCCAAGGTGCCAATATGGTTCAATTTTCTAGCTAAGGCTTGCAATAAGGGGGGCCAGTATTATTTGAAAATAAATTTCAAAAATGAATCTTTGGTGCCAAATGGATGTGGTGTTGTCTTGCTCGCTACCTACTCACTTTTTATGGCAATAGATCTCCCAGTTACCTACCATGAATGTTGTGACTCCCCCACTTGTCATAATTTTTTATTGTTGATGTTGTTTAATCTGAGGCACTCATTTTGGGCAAGATTACATGAAAATCATTGATCTCTTGGGTGATACAAGGAAAACATTAGGGTGTGACACCCTAAATGTGTTTTAATGAAGATTTGGGCCGTTTTGAAAGGGGGATTGGTTTTCATGTGGTTTACAGATGCTTGTATGGTTGCCAGTACTTTCTAGGGCACAAAATTTTCAATCTAGACCATTTTGAATGATATTTTGTGTTCTTCAAGGACATGAATGTTTTATATGGCATGTGTATATGAATGTTTGCATGGATACCTATAGATCTTTAGGGGACTCTGGTAGGTTAGAATTTCTCTTACCACACTTGTAGTATGATTGTAACATTAAATTGGTGAATGTAATAACATACTAAATATTACAAGCTTTGTAATGGTTTTTGTGTCTCAAATAGATCTATGCAATATATTTGAGGATGATTAAGTATGTTATATACATTCATGTCATTGTTTTGGTGCATATGAATGTATAGTGTTCGTCTATATCTTTCCAATTTGTTGTTCAAAATTGTTATCTATGATTTTCTACCCAATGAATAGGCATTGGTCTAGGATCATGCAACAATCTCACATCATTAAAAAACATAAATTAGCAGTGTAAGAGCAAGTGTATTTTTCTGCATTTAGTATTATAACTAAATATTTATATTCAAGAGAGTTAATGAACCTATTTCATGTGGGTTATTCTTGCATAGTCAAATAAACTATACAAGGGTTTTGAAATAGTTAGTTGTACTTGGTTCAGTGACAAAATTTGGAATCAAGTCAACGGGTTGAGTTTGGATATCGGTTGGTTTGGTTGTTCATTTGTTGGATTGCAATACCTATTAAAGTACACCCTTGGGAACACCCTCCCAAGTCTAAGTTGAGCTCAAAGAGCAAGAGATGAAACCCACTGCCATAGAGTTGGCCTTTAACCCTCCACGATTTATGGATGAGTTGGTTTCACTTGCATGACAACCTTGGCCTTTTGAGTGAGATTTAGTTCTGGGAAGTGGAGTAGTGATTTTGGGACCCAATAGCCACCAAGAAGAGCGCTCGATACAACCAATGTTCCTAGAGGAATGGAATAAATGTTAGGCATGATGAGAACAATAAAAAGTTTGATTGGATGCTATGGAAGAAGATAGGAGAACGAGTATAAACCCTAGACATGAGGATGAAAGTGATGATGATGAATTAGGAACTCAAAAGATAGATCAAAATGAAGAATCCCTAGAAGAAGAATCAGATAAGATCAAATGTTGAGATCTATTTCCAAGATTGGTAAGAGACCTAGAATTGAGATTTCTAACTATGTGGATGATTTGAATCATGAGATCTTGAATGATTGGACAAATGATATGAAAGAATACTTATGAAGAAATTGAATATTTGGAAAGGGCAAGGTTTGCAAAAACCCAAGTTGAAAGGACATGTTGCTATTTGGTGGAAGGAATTTTTCAATTAGATAGGAATAGGAGAGGGAAGGAAAAGATCACCAAGTGGGATAATGCTGAAAAAATAAAAAATCAATTCATACCCATTGATTATGAGGTAGAATTTCTAAAGAGGTGGAAAGATCTAAAACAAAAGGGAAATTCGATAAAGAAGCACATTAAAGAATTTCATAGGATGATCACTAGAATTGGGAATAGTGAAGCCAATAAGGAGAATTTTGTGTGGTACATAAATGGATTAAGATAAATCATTCCAGAAGAATTAATTTTGGTAAGGATGACAATAGTTTAAAAAGCATACCATTTTGCGTTGAAATTTGAGAAAAAGTTGAAGAGATTTGAACACATGCAAAAGGGTAGAGGAGGTAGATTCTAGAAAGGAAGATGACAATGCAATGAATGAAAGTCATATGCAAGACATAATAAGGAAAGATCATACCACAAATGAAGAAAGGAGCAATAATTTATATCACCAATGGAGAAATGGCAAAAGCTACTATCGTAATAACAAAGGAAACAACAATACCTACCACAATGAAGGATATCAAACAAGTGGAAAAGGATTTGATAAGAAACCATTGAAAGGAACTTGTTTCCAATCTGGAGGAGAATGACAAAGGGTGTTTGAATATTACCAAGGGAATTCTAAAGAATTACAAAGAATAGTGCAAGGGTAGCATATGCAAAGGAAGAACCTATTAGATCACCAAGTTCAGTAGGAAAACGGAGAAGGGTGAATCATTGGAAATCAGAAGAGCTTTATTGTAGAAAGAAACCTCTAAGGAATCAACGTGAAGTAAAATGTTGTTCATAACAATATGAAAATCAAGAGGTAAGTGTTGCAAAGTTATCATTGATAGTGGTAGTACAAACAAGAGGAAATGGTGAATAATTTGAAGTTAAAAAGGGTAACGCACCCAAACCCATATAAGATCTCATAGATTCAAGATGAGCATAAGATAATTGTAAGTGACTAATGTTTGATGAGATTTCACATAGGATCGTACAATGATGAAGTGTTATGTGATATTATGTCAATGGATGTATGTCATATATTATCGAGAAGACCATGACAGCATGATAGGAATGTGATTCATTATGGAAGAAAGAATATCTATAATGTGACCTCAAATAGAAAAAAGCATCTCCTTATACCTTTGGAAGAAGAGATCAGAAGTGAAGTGTGTAGTAATGCTATAATCTATTTGGTGGATGGAAGGAAATTTTTGGATGGGTTGAGACATAAGAACATTTGTTTTTCATTGATTTTGAGTGTGACACTCAAAGTATGGTGAACACTACTACAAATGAAGAATCGACACAAAAGGAAGTAACAAAACTATAGACAAAATACTCATATTATGTTGGATAATGTGACAAATTTTCACAAATCCGAAGCATCAATCATAAGATATATTTGATACCAAGAGCCAATTTCCCAAATAAATCAATACATATGATGGCACTAGCAAAAAATGCAAAGCTAAATTAACAAGTGTAGGATTTGTTGATGAAAGGATTAATCATGTAAATTTTAAGCTTATGAGTGATACCAGTAGTATTAGCACCAAAGAAAGATGGAGAATGAAAGATGTGCACATAACAAAGAGCTATTGATAAAATCAACATCAAGTACATGTTTCCATTGTCAATAATGGACGACATCATGGATTGTTTGAGTGGTGCAAAGTATTCCACAAATATTGACCTCAAAAGTGGATGCCATATCAAGATTAGTGAGGGCAATGAATGGAAGAATGCATTCAAGACAAGTGAAGGTATGTGTGAGTGGTTATTCATGTTTTTTGGGTTAACTAATGCACAAAGTACATTCATGAGACTAATGAATAAGGTATTCAAATTTCTAGGTAAGTTTGTTATTGTCAACTTGGATGATATTTTGATTTTAAGTAGGACCAAATAAGGGCATTTGCAACACATTAGGCAAGTATTTTAGAGATTGAGAGAAGAAAAATTGTTAATAAACATCAAGAAATGTAGTTACATAAAATAGATCTAGTATATCTGGATTTTATCATTTTGGTGCAAGGATTGAAGATGGATCCAAAGAAAGTGAGGGCAATTGTTGATTGGTCGACACCATCAAACATTGGAGAGGTAAGATCTTTACATAGATTGGAAAATTTATGTAGGAAGTTCATAAGGAGTTTCAATGTCATTTGCACACCATTGACATAAACAATGAGGGGGGATTGAAAGAAATTTAAGTGGACATCAAGAGCACAAATGAGTTTTGAACTATTGAAGCAAAAGGTAACAGATAAGCCCATGCTAGCATTGCCTAGGTTTGACAAAGCATTTCAAGTTTATTATGCTACTAGCGGGGTCATCCCACAATAATGGGTCCCAAACTTGGGACACCCTAATTTTTGCCTAAAATCACATATTTTTAGAAAAACTAACGATTTAAGCCTTGAAGGATTCCATCTAAAGGATTTTAATTGAAGAGAGTTAGATAATACCCCCTTAGATCAAACCCCCTTGGATAAAACACTTTTTTTTTCCTTTTGATGGATGAAATAAAGTCATTTAGAAATTATATGTTGTAAGCATGTAGCCCTTATTATAAGCTTTCCAAAAAGTATAATTTTAAATATTATTATTATATTTATATTATATTTCTTATGAATATTATTTTTTCAATAAACATCAAGGTATTGTTTCACATGTGGAAAAATAGAAAAATAGAGAAAAAAAAATCTAAAAAATGTGTGCACTAGGTATTGATGTTCTTGTTTCAGAAATAAAAATAAAAATTAATTTCAATACATACAAAACAAGTTATGTGTGATGATATACATCTATGTCTAGATTATAATTACTTTGACTTCAAAAAATAATTTAAAAAAACTATTGAACAAATAATTATGAAAAAATATGTGCCAGTATTGGCATGGTGTGTTGGTTTAATGGTGGCATTGTTGTTCTTGCCACCAAGGTTCAAACCCCGTTGGGGTGGTATTGTTGAATGGTTGTATTCCGGTTCATAGCTCCGGTCAAAAGCGTTTACCCCTTGAATTAAAAAAAAAAATTATGAAAAAATATTCATGCACTAGATATTGATGTTAAACATCTATATTTTAAAAATTATAATTTTATCCTTTCATTAAAAAAATTTGTGTGGTGACATAAACGTCACTTTTTAAAAATGTGTTAACTATAAAAATAAGTTATGAAAAGTTCACAATTTATTTCTAATTATTGTTTTTTAAATATATTTAGTTTTTACACACAAATCCTCACAAATCACTAGTTCACATCATCTCCAAATTATTAATGGTTTGATTTCTATAGGTTTCGTAAAATGATTTTTTAGAGAAAATGTTGTTATTAATGTCCAACTTGGCCAAAAAGTGGGACACATTATTGTGGGCTGACCTAGTGTTGGTAGTGCAATTGGAGCACTATTGAGTCAAGAAGGAAGTGTTGGACTAATCGCCAACGTCTCCCTTTAGATTCGTGACATGGACTAACTGCCTCTTGTGGATCCGTTTATCTCTGGTTTTTGTATCGAGCGTTAGCAGGTTGATCTTTTGGTGCAATGACAAACGTGTTCTAATAAATGGTATGAGAGTCATGGTCATAGGTTTGAATCCCCTTGGGTGATGTTGAGGAGGGGATTTTTCAGACAAATAGCCAACATCTCCCTTTGGATTTGTGACATGGACTAACCGCCTCTCGTGGATCCATTTATCTCTGGTGTTTGTATTAGGGCTTAGCAAGTCGATCTTTTGGCGCAACGATAAATGTGTTCCAATAGGAAAACCAATAGCTTATTTGAGTGAAAAGTTGAATGATGAAAGAGATGCTCAATCTATGACCAAGATTTCTATACCATAGCCCAAGCCTTAAAAAGGTGGAGACATTATCTATTGATAAAGGAATTTGTGTTGTACACTAACTATCAAGCCTTATAGCGTTCGAACAGTCAAGACAAGTTGAATCAAAGACATGAGATGGGTAGAGTTCATACAAAGTTACACATTTGTGTTGGAACACAAGAGCGTCAAATCAAACAAAGTTGTAGATGTGTTGAATAGAAGGAACTTGTTGACACGGATGAGAGTAGCAATAATGGGTTTTGAAGAACTCAAACATATGTATGAGGATGACCTAGGCTTCACATAAGCTTGGAGAATGATGTAGGAGCATCCCTAGTTATAAAGCAATCCTATATCAACGAAAAATAGTTATTTTCTTCCATTTCATTAAGTAGCAGTTTCAGCATTTGATTCCACATTTCACCGCATTACCGTTTCTTAGCTCGCAGAGCAGGATATAGCATCTACACACCTACATCTATCACATATCTAGATTTCACATCATTTGCATTTGTATACCAAAAGTTATCTTAATGCAAACCTATTCCATATCGTGCAGAGCCTATTGGGACATCATACAAGCAACTTGGGTTCATTGGGACCTATCCTGGAGATTTGCAAGTCATATCATTTCGTGAAGGATCATCTCTTCATATTTTGAGGTCGACATTCATATGTGATCATTCATCGGGTTAGGAACCCTTGTGGCCAACACAGACCTTTGTTGGACCTTGAGAAGCATATTTATAATCATTTAGGATTCATTCAGATCAATTAGTAGTTCATGATTATTTATACTTCACATTTTTGCATCAACCCTTTGAGGACTGTAATAAGGCCTTGGGCCAGTTGCAATGTTGAATGCCCTTGCGACAGGCCTATGAAACCTAGATATTCGCCCATGAGGCATATGTTGCATGTAAGATTTCCAATTTAATAAAGAATCATATTAGCAAATCATTTTATTGTGTTATTTTTGTTGTGTTAACTCTAAGCTACACAATTTGGACTATTCTTTCTGAACTCTCCATCTGTGATTGCACCAAGTGGTATCAGAGCGAGTTTGCAAGTCCTGAAGGCATTCCTTGAGGTGAACAAATCGTCGACTTGAGACAAACTGCTTGTGTTTTCACCCAATCGTCGATTGTGAGGTAGTTGAAACGCTTGTAGCCAGATCACGAATTGAGGCAATTGCACTAAATTTGAGGGTAGAGATGCCCCAAGGAGAACACCTGCTATGGTGAATGTTGTTGGAATAATGGATGAGATGTTGGAAATGATGTGCGAGATGTGAGTCTGATTGTATGCAGTAGAAGAAGGCGATGTCTAAACCCTAGACATGAGGATGAAAGTGATGATGAAGCAGATCATGTTGCGAACCAAATTGAAGAAGCCCTAGGCAAAGAAAAAGAAGAATTGGATTAGATAAATATGTTGAAAGCTATCTCAAAGATTGGGAAAATACCTAGAGTTGAAATTCAAAATTATGCGAGAAATTTGAACCCTAAAGAATTGATTGATTGGATCAATGAAATCGAGGAATACTTTGAATATGAAGAAATTAAAGACCCTGAAAGAGTCAAATTTGTGAAAACAAAATTGAAAGGTCATGTTGCTTTATGGTAGAAAGAAGTTCAATTAGATAGAAATAGAAGAGGAAAGAGAAAATCCTAAAATGGGATAAAATGGTGAGAAAATTGAAGAATCAATTCATACCTATTGACTATGAACTTTAATTGTTGAAAAGATTGCAAAACCTGAGAGAAAAGGAGAGAACTGTGAAAGAATACATTGAAGAATTCTACAAGATGATAATCAAAACCGGTCATAGTGAAGCAAGCAAAGAAAAGGTTGCAAGATATATCAATGGATTGAAAACAAATATTCAAGAAGAACTGAGCCTAGTAAAGGTGACATCAATTGAGGAAGCATACCAATTTGCATTGAAGGTAGAAGAGAAGTTGAACAAGAAATTTGAGCAGAGGCAGAGAAATGCAAGAGGAAGATTCCAGAGGAGTGGACTCCAATCTAGAGAAAGAAGACCCTATGCAAAGTAGAACAAATATGTAAAGCCCTATTGGAGTGAAGAAAAGGATGCCAATTCATACCACAGAGGCAGAGAAGACACAAATTTCTATCATAGTGACAGAGGAGGTCATAATTCTTACCGCAATGAAGGATATCAGAGAGATGAAAAAAGATCGGAGAGAAGAACATTCAAAGGAACCTGTTTCAAGTGTGGAGGTGAAGGACAAAGAGCATTTGAGTATCATCAAGGAAGTACCACCAAGAAAATTGAGCATACCGAAAGAGCAACTTATGTGGATGAACATATTGAATCCCCTAATTTAGTTGGGAAACTAGAGAAAGGTGAATCATTAGTGATGAGGAGAGCTTTGATGCATGAAGAAGTGACTGAGGAACCACCACAAAGGAAGATTTTGTTCAGGACCTGATGTAAGTCCAAAGGAAATGTATGTAAAGTTATCACTAATAGTGGTAGTACTGATAATCTAGTATGTAAAGGTGTGCGAGGGGATTGTTGATTTGTGGTCGGAAGAAAAATACTCAGTGCTCTCCCTATTGTAGTTGAGATGTCGAAGACTTGGTTTATTAGAAACAATATTTGATTTCATTGAGATTGTATTAATGACATTGTATTTGATGATTCTGAAACGTATCCTTATTATACATGTAATATTATTGATTGTATGTATTGCATGTTAAGATTATTACATAGTTGAAATGACATGTTAAATAAGATTTGGAAAGTATAATTTTTGAAAAGAGGACTATGATCAAACAATGTAATGAAATATTGTTGTTTTGTCAAGGAAATGCTATTATGTTTCATACTTGTAAACTTGATTCTAGAACAATGTTGTATAATACATTTTATTCATGAGATAATTGATGTATTGCTTAGTATATATATATATATATATATATAGTACGAGATAAATAGATATCATTGTGATATAAAACAATTTGGGTTTTACTAGAGATAAAAGTAAAACAATTTTTAGATAGCAAACAAGTAGTTAGATATAGTCAATCAAGCGACAACACCACATAAGTTTACTCTAAAGCACAAACATTAAATCAACCAGAAGATTAGATAGAGAATTTTGGGCAAAAGAATTGAATATAGCACCAAAAATAGACAATGTGAAGAATACTTGGTTGAGTGGGAAGGAAGATTGGTAGAAGATTCATCATGGATTTTATAAGTTGAGGTGGATTGCCTAGGTTTATATATATAGTACGAGATAAATAAATATCATTGTGATATATTAAAAAAAACAAGTAGTTAGATACAGTCAATCAAGCAACGCCGCCACATAAGTTTACTCTAAAGCACAAACATTACATCAACCAGAAGATTAGATAGAGAATTTTGGGCAATAGAATTGGGTGTAGCACCAAAAATAGACAATGTGAAGAATACTCGGTTCAGTGGGAAGGAAGATTGGTAGAAGATTCATCATGGATTTTAGAAGTTGAGGTGGATTGCCTTGGTTTCCCTCTAACCCCAACAAAGTAAGGGACTCACTTTTCAAACAACCCCAATTGTTTGATGCAAGAGCATCCAAGGTTAAAAGGTGATCTTACATCAACTAAAAATATTTCTTTTCTTTTCTTTAAATCTGTAGGAATCTCAATACAGTGCATTGCATTTCACTGCATGATTTCATTTCAACTTGCAACAAGGAACCAAAGTTTTGAAACAACACACATTATATCTAGATTTTAGGAGATTTGAATTTGTTCTCATACAATTATCATCTCCAAAAGCAATATCGTGTTCATGGTTTAGAACAACCAACACTCAATTCAATGTGCACAATTTGTGGGACTTTCCCATAACTTGTGGCATTCAAATAAACATTTCACAATATAGTATGAAACCAAAGAAACCTTCAATTTGAACCATAACAAATTTCACTAACTCTTGGACCTTCATCAAAGATTTAGGCCAACCAACACATTTCACAAGACATCGAGATTTGAAACCTCTTGCAACTGACTCAGATCATTCCTAAAGCATGGAACTGCTATATAAACACCTCTTGGATTCATTGGGGGGACAACATGAGACTTTGAATTAGATTAGAAGTAGAATATTTGAGAAGTTCCATTCAATTGATATATCTTTGTATAACAAATTGTAATGAGCATGTGGCAGGCCAATGAACCATGTTGTAATCACTCTGAGGTTGAATCAATAAGAACTTATTTTTTCTATTATGTGTTAATTCCGTTGTTTTAACTCTAAGTTGCACGATCAGACAATCCCTCCTTTGGACTCTCCATCCATGACTGTCAATTATTAGGCACATATACTTGCACATAAATTACCAAATATATATTTGAAACCTCAAAACATTGGGCATGGCAGATTGTTTATTAGTAATAGCTTAACCCATGCTAAATGTTACCGTGCAGAACAAAGTAAATCTTTTACGCAGTCCACTTGCTATACTGAAACGAGAGTTAGCAAAACTTGCTGAAGTCATCCACCATTGGTTTTACAACAATATTGTAAACATGATTAGAAGTGAAAAAGGCACTTGCATCTGGTCTACTTGCTTTAGGGAATCAGCAACAGATGAATGAAATTCAGTTCATGTGCTATTTAGATGGACTGGCTAAGTTCTTAAACAAGCAAAAGATCAGCCTTTACTTTATTCTAAAACTTCTAAAGAGAGCCTTGACCTTGATAACTATCAGGCCATACAGACTTTGTATGACAAAACGAATCACCAGTATTTTGAAAATAATTAGATTCCAGCCACATTTATCATGATTTATCATTTCTTTTCACTCGACTACCTATAGAAAACCACAACTCAGCATCTTATGCTAACACATTGGTTTATTTTTCCCTAGTGCAAAACAGCACCAGGATCTCACTAGGTATGCTTACTGTCATAATGTCTAACTTAAAACCTGGGATGTCATTCTTCATGGGAAGGCTGAACGTTTCAAAGGAAGAAATAATCACTCTGAATATACATAAAACTGTAAAATGTATTTTTTGTCAGCCATTGCATGGCAGCTTTAATTTGGAATAGCTAAAAGTTTATTGCTTCAGACATCTTGCAATGATAATCTTTTGCTGAAATCCTGTCAAAACTATTTTCTCCCGGCAAGATAATCTTCAGGATAACAATAATAAAAGACAGAATCTTCTGATTGACCACTTTTAGTAGCAAAAAGTACTCAGTTATGAAGGATATCCAACAAAATGCTAACCAAATACAAACTTATTCAGCACCTGTAAAAATACAGTCCGGGATAGCACACACCCAAACCAGTATAAGATTGAACTATTTGCATTAGTACATGATCACCGTTATTGCTCTATCAGTTTGGAAGGTCTGGCTTCCCTAAGCAAATCTTTCGTATTTGTCGCACACACTGAAAAGCTTCATGGGCCTGTTAAGTGAATGCATTCCTTACCATCAATATCTAGTTAGAAACAAATATGTATTATAATTACAGAAACAAAATATCTCACCTGTTTCCTGTAATGCTTGGCTAAAACAGGTGATATATCAGATGCTTCTGCACGTTCAGAACACATCTCCCCTAAGCAGAAGTAGAAGTTGGCAAGTTCCAAGGAAGAATTAGGTAACACCTTTTCCAAACAACTTAAAATTCTTCGGCACACTTTTACTCCACCTTCTGCATCCCCTACTGCCCGGTGACAATTCATCAATGGTGTCAAGGAATCAAATAGAAGCACATGTAGATGATGCTGCAATTAAATAAAGAAAACAACATTATTAATGCTTTGACTTCTCAACACTTCCAACACTTTTCAATTCCAGCAGTTCCGATAATGTGACATTAGTTAAGGTGTTCCAATTAAAAGGAAACGGTGCAGTACACAAAATGTCTTAAATTGGAAATTGGACCGTTCATCAAGGATAACAGACTTTGTTTCATTCGTGCGTCATGTTGTACACAATTATGTTAACAAAAATCAGTCAGATTTTGAGGAACATAAATTATTTTGGTGCACAGAAATTGCAGTTGTAACAACACTAACATTTAACAAGGGGAACAACTGGCGTAAAATGTTAATGTATCAGAAAGTTAAAACTAACCAATAAAATTTGCTAAATACATTAAAAGCAAATAATATTTGTAATTTTATAGTTTTAAGGAACCTAATGTGAATAATAAAATTGAAAATGGAATTTTAACAATTATTTTGTAAACATAAGCAAAAACACAAAGTTTGCTTGCATCTTGGCAGAGTGAATGATTAAAATAGCACTTATCTATTCAAAGAGAAAGTTCGTGATAAAAAATTTCCCAATTTCAAAGTCTTAAAAAATGTTGCTTCCGCAGCTCAATGTTCGCAACCAGATTTTCAATTTTCATTCCAATAAAGTAGATGTGAATCTCATGGAGCATCAAATGAAGAGCCTCTAATATTAGCTTACTAATCAGAATTTTTATCCAAATTGACATTGCCTGAGTTATGATTCAAAAAGGTAAAAGGTTTGGAAGTGCAGGATTTTTCGAAACAATTGATTCAGTTTGGAATGAAAAATATGAAATATAAAAACCATCTAAATTTTTATACAGCATAAAAAACAATTCTCAGCAATACAGACATATATACATAAATACACAAAGACGTGTACACACACACACACACACACACGTGCAAGCAAATGTGCACACACACCTACATATGTATATTCAGTTGGTAATATGTTGTATGTATACACAATTTTAAATATAGACAAATGCCCGGTGATATGTAATTGCCATTGCTTCACCCTACTGACAAATGTTTAAACATGCTTGTGTGCTAAGTGGAGGTCATCTTAAGATTACATAAAAACCCATGCAACTCAAATCCCACAAAAATTAAACGTCTAAATTTTAAAGCATCTTGGAATATGCAAGTAATAATTTAACCACACTCATTTTATCCTCAGTTCAAGAAAGCGTGCTTTTAACTTTTCCTTCCATGTCTAACCTTGTAAATAATGGGCTCCCATCCCATACAGAAATTAAAAGCTCCCACTTTGAAGAAAGAGCAGAAACTCAGAATTTCTGCTTTCATATAAAAAATTTAAAAACAATTTCACATATGCCCAACAAGGCAGAGAAGGAAAATATGGTTTTAGCCTTTCTTTTCCATGTCTAGATCACATACAGAGAAGTTTCCCTTCCAAATGAAAATTTATTGCTTCAATTGAAGAAAGGGAAGAGCTACAAAACAGTTATCTGCATTTCTTATTAAAAATTATATACAAAAAAATATAGATGTTGCCCGGTAAGATTGGAGATACAGAAATCAAGTTTATGCCCCAAGATGGATTGTAATGAAAATTTAATCAAAGATAGCAAATCTATGCTGCAGATTCATCCAAAGGAAACAAACTTCTCCTCCCATCCTACAGTCCACCAAGAGTGGTTTAAACGAGGGATATTGAAGTTGTGTTGTCATTCAAGGAAAGATGTGCTAGCTAGACACTTTTTTTATTGATCTCCTTCGCATGACATGCCAAGCTAGAAGGTATAAGTAGACAATCAGTTCCCTCTTCTTCATTATCCATGTAGACAACTTGGATCGATCCAAGATCAAACACTCTAGCAAGTAGACATCATTCAAAACCAGAATGCACCCAATCTGAAATCTGAATGCACACACCAGAATAAAAGGCATACCGAGGGCCAACAAATTCGACACAAATGTTTCCCACAAGCTCTCAAGATTTCTTTCTCTAAATTCTACTCAAAAATTCAAATAAAAAATGTGGAGCTAAGGAGAGAAGGGAAAGAGCAAGCAATAACCACTAGTCCATCTACTCTTTGCATATTTCAATACAACAAAAGATTGGATTACTTACCTCTCCTCAAAGCGGCACTGAATGAGAGGTTTGAAGAATTGCTTAATCTCCCTCGGTTGATGACACAATTTTTTAGATGTCCACAACCATGGTGTGTATTTGAATGAATGTCCAAGTGTTGGATTAGAATGGATAAGCATCCATCTTCCTTCAAACCCCTCCTCCAATGCAAAGACCTCCCTTCTCTTCCCAAGACTTACAAATATTTCACTTTTCTGAGAGGACTCAAAGCTTACCTTCTATTTCAGAAATTTCCATTTCAAGGAAGAGGTGCAACTCTCCTCCATGTGTTGACCCCAAGAAAGGATGTTTGGAATGCACCCAAATCTGGAGTATTTTCCTCAGAGAGATGCTTCCCCAAAATGGATTTCTTGGTTCTACCCTATTTTTCTTACAAGAAACTTCTCTAATGCTTCCTCTCCTCAAAGCGGCACTGAATGAGAGGTTTGAAGAATTGCTTAATCTCCCTAGGGTGATGACACAATTTTTTAGATGTCCACAACCATGGTGTGTATTTGAATGAATGTCCAAGTGTTGGATTAGAATGGATAAGCATCCATAAGATTGGATTACTTACCTCTCCTCAAAGCGGCATTGAATGAGAGGTTTGAAGAATTGCTTAATCTCCCTAGGGTGATGACACAATTTTTTAGATGTCCACAACCATGGTGTGTATTTGAATGAATGTCCAAATGTTGGATTAGAATGGATAAGCATCCATCTTCCTTCAAACCCCTCCTCCAATGCAAAGACCTCCCTTCTCTTCCCAAGACTTACAAATATTTCACTTTTCTGAGAGGACTCAAAGCTTACCTTCTATTTCAGAAATTTCCATTTCAAGGAAGAGGTGCAACTCTCCTCCATGTGTTGACCCCAAGAAAGGATGTTTGGAATGCACCCAAATCTGGAGTATTTTCCTCAGAGAGATGCTTCCCCAAAATGGGTTTCTTGGTTCTACCCTATTTTTCTTACAAGAAACTTCTCTAATGCTTCACCCCCATGTTTGAATTCAAACGTTCATAAATAATATAAATATTATGTTTAGAAGGCACCCAAATCTGGTGTCTTTTCCTCAATGAGCTACTTTCCCAAAATGAGTTCTTGGTTTTATCCCATGTTTTTTACAAGCAACACCACTAATTCTTTGCCCCCGTATTTGAATTCGAAGTCGAACATTCACAAAAATAATATAAATATTGTGAGGGAGCGGGAGCTGGTGGGGTTGGCAAGTGCAGGGGAGGAGGAACAGCTTCTGTAGGACAGTAATACTGTAATATTGAACATTTATTGTCGTGCAATTTTCACTAAATTGGAGTATTTTCAATACTCAAGTTATTTCTCTGATGACTATTTTGTATGATTAGTTATTTCTCCAATGATTAATTTCTTGCCAGTCTCACAGCCCGCTTCTTGATTTCAGTCACCATCCCAAGGGGCATAAGAATGCCTTTGTCCCAAATGTCAATGATAGGAATGCAAAATTAAGTTTTACCTATTAGTGTTTTGTAGCTTCGGGAGATATTTTCCCTTAAATATATTCAACTCAAGGCAGGTCGGCCTTTGTCTTATAAATAAAATTTGTACTCTTCTAGGTCGGCCCTAGAAAGGAAGATCAACTAGCTTGTATATATAAGAGAAGGTGTCTCCTCATTTTATCATCATTCAATCCATTCCAATTCAAATATCTTCAGCAGCAGGTTTGCCCTTCAAGAGCAGCAGATTCGACTTCAGGAGAAGAGTTAAATACTTTTTGCATCTAAAGAAATTGCACTATATACAAGTGCAGATCCATTGTATTGTATTTGGCCTTTCTAGGCCCTGATATTTTTTTTCTGATTTATAAGAGAAGATCATGCTGGGTTTTTCTCCCTCGAGTAGGAGGGTTTTCCCAGGGTAAAATACTGTGTTCATTGTTCTATGTGCTGTGTTTTCTGCTTATTGCATTTCTGATCTAAAAACTAACATGGTATCAGAGCGGGTTTAGGGAAGATTTGATCAGATTTGTCTATAAGCACTCTTCATTAAATATCATTCCTAAAGTATTTTTTTTTAAGCTGGCCGAATCCTTGAGAAGGCAAGAATCGAATTAAGTATAATTCTGGCTTCACTCTTTGGAGTCGTTTATTCAAATTCAGGAGATTGAATATTAATTGCACCAATAAGGCTACAGTCGAGTGATTTCATGGTATCGCAAGTTTCTGATTCGTCTCCACTTCACGGTTGAGACACAGTCACGCATCCCTGAAGAGACATAAAACTCTTCAACATTTGCTTGGCGTCTTGTCTCATGGGAATTACAATGACTATCGCTTCTCAATGACTCCCGCCAGTATTTGCGATGGAAGGAAATCAAGCGCTGAAAGTTAAAGGCAATTGGAGTATCCAGAGGAATTCGCAACATCATTCCTTTCATGGGGGTATCATCCAGGAGGCAACAACAACACTTCACGGGAGACATCATCGCCAGGAGCCATCTTCCAGCACGCGAGCATAATGGGCGGTTTCTGAGCGGTCTTCACCCCATTTCAAGCAAGGAAATCCCCATCTTGGTTGTCAAGCAGTGATTATGTGACATCGCGTGAACATTGTCGGGACTGCTCATAGCGGGCAAATTCCCTCAGTTTGTATTGCACACAGGGTCATATTGCAGGCTTCCGACATTCAAGACATAGTTTCATTCTCACAGCATTCATTCTTGTTGGCAAGGACGTCATTGGTCATATTGCCGAAGACGGAAGAAATATTGAATTTGGGAATAGCCGTGAACAAGAGTCGGAGGATATTTGCACTATTTATGTGAAGCGATGAGAAAGGTGATTGACGGAGGAGTATGTTACTATTCGCTGTTCGTGACAACCTGATATCGGACATATGACTTCATTTCACCATACTCATTTGTTCGTGTATATTTGAAGAGGCCAATAATCTAGGAGTTGATGTTGGAATTCATAAGCATCGTCAATTCTGATTCATACTAATCAGGGGACAGAAGTGAGTCATGGCGGAAATAACTTTCCTTGCAACTTGTGAATACGGGTTATACGTATTTAGCGGCTCTTATATTCTATTTGATATCCAACTTAATCCATTTATTCATTTGTTCGGGTAACATTGATTATTGTTGTTGCCATCGGGTTTTGCATATATGATCGAGAGCCTTATCTGCAGAGCCAGATTGGAAGATTAGTCTGTATTGATTCATTGAAGGAATTCAAGAACGTGTCAAGTCTCCAAGGAGAAGGATTAGGGCTCAAACACATATCCTCAGCCACCTCACGAACTATGTCTAGATTTTGTCAGGAGCATCCCTAGAAATATTTTTGATGTTGCCATTTGTAGTAATTGCTAGTAGGCCGTCTCATATGCACAGAGGTAGCACTTCGGTTAACGCAACATCAATGGTGGAACACGTTGGTGGTGAGTTGGGTGGTACTGTTGGTTTGGCTTCAAGTTGCTTGGGTGACGGCGGCTTGGGTGTTGGCAGTAAGGCTATGATGCACGCTCAATGATGTTGGTTGTTGAGCCCTGATTTTGTATCTTGTTTCTTTGCTATTGGCACGAGATATGGTGAACGAGACCATGGTGCTGATAGCAGGGAAAGATATGGAGATTGAAATCTGGAAAGGCATCGCTGGCTGGATATCTGTAGAATTGACCAACAATAAAGAGATAAGTATTTTATGTTTGTACCTTTGAATAATGATCATGAATTTAAATAATCATGTAGTTAATAATAATTCATGCAATAACATTGGGAATAGTCAATCATGTATGCTACTAGCATTGGTTTGTATATTTCTCTTCGAGGTAGTTTGATTTTATGAATTATTATTAATCTCTTTAAAATGCAGGATGGATCAAGGAGCAAAAGGATGATGAATTAATTATCAGAGATTGCATAAGGAATTCAAAGGAAGGAAGAGCTTGAGGCATCTCGTAAGGAAGTCATGTCGATTGGAGAAATGAATAAACATGGAGACATAGCTTGCAACCATGAGACTGAGTTGGTGGCACATAACTTCACTGGAGACATCTCTCGAGGGCACAAGGTTGGGTCAGCCTTGGATGGAGAGTTTACATCAGCAAAGATGATTGAGAAGGATGAAGACACTAAACATCTGCACAACAGAAATCCTGTCCTCCTAATTTGGAACAGTAGTCTATGGTTCTTGCATGGTCAACTATTGGCAGCCCTAGAAAGAATTATGGAAAACAGTGAGGCTCCTATCGAAGATCATTGGAGAAGTCATGTTAATGGCTATTGGATTGAGAGTTGTGAAAGTGAGTTGGGTAAAACAATAACATGTCCGGGAAGAGGATTAAGGTTCTGAGATCCGTCAATGGAGGGGAGCTCACTTCCAAAGGATTTTTGTAATCTCTATATTGAGGCAGGGATCAAGAGGGAGTTTTGTATTCAGCAAAATGGAGTCCTATGTCTTGAGGAACTAGAGTGACTCACTGAGAAGAAGTGAAGGTGTCAACTAAGTAGGTTGCAGTGTTGCAAGGCCAAGTGCTAAGTCCTTAGAAGACCTCTTCAGCTGTAGAGAATAGAATTGCACAAGGCAGTCAACCTTGTTTTGACATTGGTAGCACCGCAAACCTATTCATAATAAGGTGATCTGGGATGAGGTCAAGGAGGACAGTCCTGGACTCTCGCAAGTCAGTAGTGTTGGAAGTGTGCATTGGAAACCATTCCTCTAAGGCAAGCATTGCAGGCAATCTTGGACAAGGAGGTCAGGAGGTTGATGCAAGTACTTGGAGCTTCAAAGGGAGTCACATCATCATGAAGATTTGTTGTAGTGTATATTTCTCTAAGACGGAGAAATATGAGGTGAAAGCCCTTGTAGTGTATATTTCTTTGAGGCGGAGAAATATGAGGTGCAAGCCCTTGTACATCTCTGAGACTGAGATGAGACGTCATGTTGAGAGACCACATGATGAGGATATCTTGTACATCTTTGAGAGTGAGATGAGACGTCATGTTGAGAGACTCCATGACGAGGATATCTTGTACATCTCTGAGACTGAGATGGATGTCATGTTAAGAGACTCCATGACGAGCCCATGTACATCTTTGGGACTGAAGTGTGTTTCTTTCCACAGATGGGAGTAGCCATTGTGGACGTCATGTTGAGAGACTATGATGAACCTCTGTACATCTCTAAGACTGAGATGTGTTTTCCACAAATGGGTGTGGACATCATGTTGAGAAACTCCATGATGAACCCGTGTACATCTCTGAGACTGAGATGTGTTTTTCCACAAATGGGTGTAGCCATCATGGGCATCATGTTGAGAGACTCCATGACGAGGATATTTGAAAATACCTCCCTAGCTAAGAGGGAGTGTTAGTGTTTTGTAGCTTCAGAAGATATTTTCCCTTATATATATTCAACTCAAGGCAGGTTGGCCTTTGTCTTATAAATAAAATTTGTACTCTTCTAGGTCGGCCCTAGAAAGGAAGATCAACTAGCTTGTATATATAGGAGAAGGTGTCTCCTCATTTTATCATCATTCAATACATTCCAATTCAAATATCTTCAACAGCAGGTTTGCCCTTCAAGAGCAGCAGATTCGACTTTAGGAGAAGAGTTAAATATTTTGTGCATCTAAAGAAATTGCACTATATACAAGTGCAGATCCATTGTATTGTATTTGGCCTTTCTAGGCCCTGATTATTTTTTCTGATTTATAAGAGAAGATCTTGCTGGGTTTTTCTCCCTCCAGTAGGAGAGTTTTTCCCAGGGTAAAATACTGTGTTCATTGTTCTATGTGCTGTGTTTTCTGCTTATTGCATTTCTGATCTAAAAACTAACATAACCAAGGGCAACAAATCATTATCCTCAATCATTCAGAGCAGGAAAGATTAGAATTAATAATTTGACACCTGGAACAACACTAGGCAAGCTATTGATATAAACCATATGCTCAATTCTGCAGATGAGATTAAACAGCCTCCTCAATTTTCTGCAACAAAAAGTATCTTTATATGAAAATATACATCTAGATTTCTTACAAGATATGGAACAAACAATTCTTGATAAACTGAACTCACAAAATATCAAAATCCATACACATCATCCATATACAATGGATTACATCCTTCATTCCTTGTTGATCAAAACACAGTTAAAACTACAACTAGAGAAAGCTTGAAGAGCAATAAATAACATCTAATTATGAGAGCCAAACCAAACTCAATCTTCTGAGAAAATCACTTATTGCCACCAATACGTGTACATTAATCTCTTAGACATTCAAGGAAACCTTTGAAAAAGCAATTGATGATGCCTACTTAGTCAATTGATCACAAACAAGTCCAAAGTTTACACGTGTTAACCTTTCAATTGTAAAGATTACACACATACAGTATTCAACATATGAATAACCTTGTAAATACCAATAAAAATAATCATCACAAAAATGCATCTTCAAAAATACATCCTTTCAAATGAGACTAACATCAGCAATCAGAATGATGTAACTTGTTACAAATTAATAGAAGAAACCAACAAGCAAAAAACGCATTGATAAGACACGTTCTTTTAGCAGAAGAGTAATCTTACAACACAAGATCAGTGCCAAAAAAAAAAACTAAAATTTAGGTAGAAATGAATTATATTTCATGTTAAATTACACAAAGTGCATTCCAACAAAATATAGCATTACTGTTATAGCAAAAGTTCAAAAAACAGTAATTTAATCCTTTTCTTCAAAACTAAAAGCTAGGCTAGGAAATGAAATATATTTCATGTTAAATATAACACGACTGTTCTTAGCGAAAGCACAAAAATAATCAGTCAGTCGTTCAATCCTTTTTTCAGTTCTTCCCCTTCCGATCAGCTACATCAGCACTCTTGCATTTAATGACAAGAGAGAACTGCTTTTGACGATTTGTGCACTGATTTTAAAAATAATCAATTGTGAAATCAGCAGAATTACATGATGACATCAGTATGACATCATCTTCATAAAATGAATTTGAGTATTTAACATGACTTTCTCTTATAATGGGTTAGAATTTTATAGAATGAAAGGATGAGCTTTTGATCTTTTCTGACAGTCTCTACTTGACATCAACGAGTCGTCTAGATTCTGGATCATAGTTTTGAAATTTGGCAATTGCTCACCTGACTCACAAGTACTGAAAAGTTAAAAGTGCTCAGTGAGTTTCTGGTGAGAACTCGTCAAACATTTTGCAGAGATCTGGTAAATACTCACCAAAAACAAGCTATCTAGCATAAGGAAAAAAAATCTTTTTTTTTGGGGGGTGGGGGAGTTTCTGTGGATTTGAATGCTTTTTCAACAATTTTCCTTTAATTCATTTCTAAGGCTTTTAATATTTTGTATGTGATTTAAATTTTTTTTGAATTTATATATAATTTGCCATGTCTTTCTGAGTCCTGAGTCAGCGTCAAAACTTTGGGCTGCCAAGTTTCTGCCAGGTCTGAGTTTTAAAAGTCTTGTAGATGCCACAAACAAGAAACAGAAAGTGTGCAACAGTGACCCAAAAAAAGATTGGAAGGGTTTGGGCCCAAGAGTATTTACACATAAATACTTGCATATATATGTGAAATTTACAAAAAATTGAGAATTATCAATCATGCACATTGCTAATGGTCCCCACATCATAAAGTCACATGACCAAGACTCGACAATGTTTCAACAAGCCAAAGGGTGGGTGAACTTGCAACTAACAATACTGAAAAACTTGAGACTTGAAAACATGTAAAATGTTCAAAAATCCAACGAGAAACAGTCTGTTTGCAACCAGAAGCCCACTTCAGCACAAGAAGTGTGAAATGCAAACCTCAGTTAGGCTTTCTGCAACCAGGCATGACATCACCAATCAGTAAATGTTATTTTGTGCCCTTGGGTACCATGAGTTCTGCTAACATCAACAAAGCTTTTTTGACATCATTCACGTATGTTTGACCAAAGTCACAAGATTCGCCGAATTTTATGCTTGAAGTTCGAAATTCGGCCAACATTCAAAAGAAGTATGAAATTCGTAGAAATTTGTGTCTAAATTGGTACGTGACAAGCGACTGGATTTTTATTAAAATATAATTTCACAAAGCATTTTCGTTTAGGGTTTTTGAGAGGTTCGTATACAGCCGACTTCACAAATTTCATCTATATCGTGACTTTGTTCAGCCGCAACAGCTGAGCACCAAGTCTCCTTGCGCACTTCAATGAAATAACGGGTGAGAGGAGCGCATTAGGGCAAGGTGCGAGGAGCTAACGCCGCCATGGGAGCGAATTCAGCCTAGTGTCTGCAAGTGTAAACCATCTTCCACTTCCAAAAAGTCTGCAACTCCCAGGTAGGCCACCACAACCTAGGTTTTTTTTCAGATTTCTTTTTAAGCTTTTCCATACTTTATAAAATTTTAAACATTCATTTTATATTTTTATAACCAACGCTTGTAATAAGTTAAATATTATTTTATTTATATTAAAATTTTATTAAAAAACTAACATTTAATATACTTAAGTTTAACATTATTTTACTTTTATTTATTTATTTTTTAATATTAACATTTATTATTTAATAATTAAAATCTAATATTTTAATATATTTAATTTAGATTTTAAATCATTAATATATAAAAATTAACAAATTTAAATATTTAAATTTAATATAATATTATTTTAGTATTTATAAATTATGTACTTTTTAAAGTAAAAATAAAAACTTAATATATTTTTATTTTATGTTTTTTAAATTTAAGTTTATTATTTTTATTTTCATAAATTTGTTGATATATTATTTATTTTTTAAAACTTAAATTATATAAAACAAATTTAATGTTCTGAATTTTTTCCCTTTGCAATTTGAACCTTGTGACTTAGTGTTTGACTACATTAGATTTCCACAGTCCATATTGCTAAACAGTGTTTTTTCTGAATCTTACTGTGTGCAATTTGTTTGCATCTCATATG
This sequence comes from Sequoia sempervirens, assembly GCA_007258455.2. NCBI lineage: Eukaryota > Viridiplantae > Streptophyta > Pinopsida > Cupressales > Cupressaceae > Sequoia > Sequoia sempervirens. The sequence goes on along the minus strand of VDFB02019107.1, from coordinate 3,284 downwards.
AACACAAATTACACATGGTGAAATCCAGAAAAAGCACACTGTTTTACATTATAACTCTCATGAATAGAAACATATTTGTTTGCTGTTGTACTGTTTTCTTATTTTCTGAGCTAAGATTATTGTTAGAAAAAGCAAATCTTAATAAGCCCTACAGGCCATGCCGTCAGCACAAGAATTGAAGCAAAAGCCTTATGAGTCAGTTCACAAACACAAAACTTAAGGCAAGGCCAACACGATGCATAGTTTCTTTCAAAAAAAATTACGGGTCCACCTATGGCTGCAATTACATTAAACTAAATAGTTAGGTGTTGGCCTAAAAGCACAATTGTCTGGTATAAGACCTACATACCAACCTAAAAGAAAAATTGTTCTTGGAGCACAAAAATTGAAAATTTGTCTATGGGAACACTCGTTGACACATATATCTACAGGCAAAACAAACATAATAACAATTTCCATATCTTCTTGTTTGTTTGAGGATAGTTGGGTGACAAGCCAGCCTACAAGCACATGAATTGAAACATGGCCTAGAGGCCAGCATAATTACTAAAAACAAAACCTAGCAACCAGGCTATCATTGTAATACAGAAAAGAAGGCTCAAGATTTCGCTTATAAGTTATAATCACAATTATTGCAAATAAAACCTAGGCGTCTGCCTACAAGCAGAGACATTGAAATAGCCTTGGCCAGCTTAAGTGCACAAACACTGAAATGTGATTTATAGGTTAGACTATGTACAAACCCGTTGAAATATAAGCCTGCAAGTAAACATATTTTATTAAAGCATTCAAGACCCATTATTTGTTTGAGGATATTAAAAGCAACAATGCTTTGGTTCCAAATCACATGGCCATAGTATAAAAACAGATTTGACAAAGAATATCGTGCAATGTCAGCCTAGGAACATTGTTTGATGATGGTAACATTTTGTGCTAATCTTCCACATTTGGAAAGAGAAGCTGTAATGTCCCCTTTTGGGATTGCCCTAAATCTTGCCCTAGAATCACAAGTTTCAATGTAGTTAGGGTTATAACTTACCAATTAAATGCTTTAAGTAAGGTAAATCTCGGTTTAGATCCTACAATCATGTTAGATAACATTGAAATATAATTCATATGATCAAACATATATAAATATCTGAACTATGTAAATACATAACTATTAAACTACACCATATCCATAATGCATAATGGGAGCTTAATCATAATAGGAATTGGATGGGAAACATGATAAGTCTGCCTGAAGCTATCCCAGCTAAGCCCAAGAGCGCACAGCATCCAAACCAAGACAACTCACCTCTTGGCCCAAAGCGGAAAGAATGTCCAGACCAAGACAATTCCACCCTTGGGTTGGGCTACTTAGGGGGTAACTTGTATCTGCATTCTCTATCCATGCTGCCTTATCCATCCTTCTTATGATATAATGATTGAGACTCCTTGAATCCTTCCTAACAACCAGTCATAGTTTGGCTTGATAGGATAGCCTTGAAAGGGTGTCTGTAAACTACTCAACCCATCTAAGCCCAAGAGCGTGCAGCATCCAAACCAAGACAACTCACCTCTTGGCCCCAAGCGGTAGGAACGTCCAGACTAAAACAATTCCACCCTTGGAGTGGGCTACTTAGCATGGGAGAGCCCATAAACTGCATCTCCCTAACTTGCTTCCTACAACCTTACATTTGATTGATGAATGACATACATAAATATATATATAATCTATTCACTTTAAAGGAATATAATCTAAGTATTAATCTATTATTCAAATTCATATTAAAGAACCATAATTACTTATAAGGCTCAATATATATATATACATGAAATTATACTTCCCTTATTATTGATTTAGTATTTGACTTCATATGTCTCTCATGCTTCTTGATATTCCGCTCTAATCCCAAATGATCTTCCATTTCTTTCAATCTGCTGTTCTTATTCAGATTTCTAATTCGTTTCCCTTGATGCCCTTTTACAAGTGACTTACCCTTCCTTATATATCCTTTCCTTGAGAGAGTCGTACCTCTTCATGCAACCATTGCCTTGCAAGAGTCACAACTATTCCTTAATAGTATTAGTATTAACATTAGTTCATGACATTATTGAATTATTCTCCTCCTCCTCGCTACCCTCAAAGTCGATGACGGGAAGCTCAGGGCTGTCTCCTCCGTAGGTCTCTCCTCCACCAGCCTCACGTACTTGACCGGGATGGAATCCAGGCCACTGCTCAACTTCGTAGTTTTTGATCCTGTATTTGGGTACGAGAAGAGACTTAATCACAGAGTTCATGATGTCCCTCAGGTGTTCGATTTGAGAGGCTTCTTTCATGACGAACGGGTTGATGAAACAGTATAGCCATTGTTTCAAACTTGGTATTTCAACGCACTCAAGCCTCTCCACTACAAATTTCTGGGTTTCTAGACCAAATTTTCCAAATATCAATCAGATACTTTCTCAACCCGCAGCTTGGGCGTGGCTTCTGTCCGAGTTTGAACCTGGTTTGACAGAATCAAACCCACAGGTTGTGGGTCGAACCTTGTCTGGACCCAGTCTGTGGGTCAGACCTTGTCCGGACCAGTATCGAACCGGACCCATATTTCAAACCAGGTCCATTTCAAACCCGTGCCAGGAGCCAAAATAGGCCGGACAGGTAACTTAGTTGATAATGAATCGCTGCACCCTTATATATTAATTATTGCCGCCTTCATTTAATCGCTGCTTTTAGGGGTGCTGCTTTAATAATTATTATTGCTGCTGTAATATATTATATTCCTTATTTTAATACATTTATTTTATATTAATTTTTATATAGATTTTATTAATATTATATTATTATTATAATTATAATAATATTAAATTATTAATATTTGTATTTATACTTTTAATATGTATTTTATTATTTATTTTATTTATTTATTTCAATGCTTAGTTATTTTTATACTTCAGTGTTCTATTTCGGAGACATGACACAAGCAAAATCAATTGTTTGGGAATCAAATTTATTTATACATTTCTTTAATGCCTGCTGTATTGTACACACAGATTGCCTAAGGAAGGGCATTAAGTGTGGACAAACCGGCAAGGCTTGGCTTACTCCCAAGCTCTGTTGCAAGGTTGTAACTTAGGGTTAAAAAGTTAAAACAGCATATAGGCAAATTGATAAAGTATTCTTGTTCCCATAAGGAGGTTCCAAACACAAAATAGGCCTGTTAACTAGGCTGGGACTTAGATTTTCCATTTTACCCTTATATAGAACAATAATGATGACTGTGAATCTTTGGATGCAACTG